>CH003381.1:1446782-1478226 GCA_000149265.1 Ciona savignyi
TTGACACCACCAAACGCTGGTTTCTAAATTTTCTCTTTTCCTGAACAGGCGTGTTGGAATGCCTCCTGGTTTGACACTTCCAACTGCACAGTGGTCTGTGGAAACGGGACCAAAACCCAAGGGAGGAATTGCAATCCTCTTACTGGCTGCACCCCCAATGTGAGTTAGATTACTTAGTTCCTGCATTTAGGGAGGGTTTCTAAAATGGAAAATTTAAAATTGCCAGTTTTCAAAATTTTGGGAACCGTTGGCAAATGAGAATATTCATTTATGTTGTCGTTATTCGGACAACGATAGTTATTTATCTTATCTTTAGGCCATAGTCCCATGGTCAGGGCAACATTCGCTAAATGCACCAAAGGGAAACAGCCATACATACACATATATAAGTCATTATTGTGTGAACCAAGCCCATTTGAAGTAGACATATAGACATACCTCATGGAGTAAAAGCAAAAGCATTGTTTCACCTTTTTCACTTTTTTGTTGAAGTTCCATTTATATTTGTTGTCACTTTCCTTATTCATCCAAGCCTTAATATGATGTTTTTGTTTTCTAGGACACCCGAACAGTAAACTGCGTAGAACCGGTAAGTAACTTGTGTTTTTTGATTTTGAAATTAAAGAGGTGATAGGTTGATTATTTGTCACATGATGCGTTGCTGATAGACAGGTGGCATGTTGCTAATAAATAGATGGTGTGTTGCAAATAGACAGTTGTTGTGTTGCAGATAGACAGGGGGTGTGTTTAGATATATGTCTGAGGATGTTGCAGATACACAGACAGTGTTGTTTTAACCTATCACCTTTTAAATTAAAAGTCTTGACATGTTCTGTAAGATATTAGCTGTGTTTTTTTAATCTCGTAAAATTACAAAAAACAAAACAATATAACCTTTTCGTGTTAATATATGTTTCAAATGTTGTTAGGTTAATTTTCACAAACATATTTTAATAGTTTACACTTTGTATTCTGAAATAACAGTTTGTGTTTTGTTGAACTAATCTACTTTTCCCATCTCAGACCTGTCAATTTGGTTCGTGGATCAATGCATCAGCGTGCTCGGTCACTTGTGGACAAGGAGTCCAACAACAAACTCAACAATGCATCACATCTGGATGCCATTTGCCCAATGTAAGTAGCATTGGTTACTTGTGTTCGTCTGGAAGGTTGGAAATGTTCAGTCCATTGGAAAGGATATTCATGTTTATCCTCGTAAATGGGAAAACACAAGGGGCGTTAAGACACGGGTAATCAGTAATCAGAGCTATTGCGATGTGTTGTGTACATTTTTTTAGTTTGGTAGAACCCATCATTCCACCGGGTTCAGGCAATGTCTGTTAAGTGCCTACCCAAGCACACAACTGACTAACTAGCCTAGGACTGCGTATCACTTCATAGCAAGCTAGTTAAACAATTTGTTGTGGCTTTAGTACTAAAAATATTCAGAAGCAGTTACTGATTAATGTTTATACCAAAAAAACAACATGTACTGTCGAAAGCTTCACGCGAACCATGTATAATTTCTATTGTATTATACTTTCTGTTCATCCTGAATTGATTTTTTTTCTTTTTTTTTAAATGTCCTCTGTGTGGACATTACCTTCTAAACAATGTTCTTGTGCACTAAATCTTTAATTTTGTTATTTCAGAATACCAGAAATGTTGTCTGCAACACACAAGTAAGTATTAACTTCACGCAGATTTTTTAATTGCACCTTACAGTTGTTTTTCTAGTTAGCATGAAAACAAACATAACTTCTCATGCCATTTCACAGTGGTATAGAGTGTTATGGGTAAAAGTGGTAAACAATAATTGTAATTGCACCTGTAAGCGCGAGATTTTTGTAGTTAATACCATAAATTAAAAATGTTCTCTTTGGAAAACATAAATAATACGCAAACTTTTCTTTTGTATGTAATTATAAGTTTAAATTTATCGGATTAACCACAATTTTAAAACTTAATTATAAGTTTGATGTACAGCCACAAAAATATAAGCGCCTATGAAAATCTGTGTTCAGAGACCAGATTTTCTAGCCTTACATTTGTTGTACTTTGTATGATAATACTTATTTCTGATGATGTTTAAAAAAATTAATTATTATCCTCATTTTTATGTAAAGTTTCTTGAACCTTTAATAATTGAATTATGAGAGATTCTTAACCGTAAAGATGATTTAAGTCAGTGGTTCTTAAACTTTTTCAGTCGCGCCCCCCTTGAGATTTGTGATTCATGCTCACGCCTCACCTACTCAAAAATCAAATTTACGAAAAATAGAAGCGGAAGCATATAACGATGTGTCGATATAAAAAAGACAGCAAAAATTGAAACAGTAACGAATTATAACCCAGAAAAATTGTTTTTTTTAAAACTAGGTCACAGATTAATCTATTGGATTAGTGTTAACGAGAAATACGAGGTTTGACTGTAATTTAGAGCTGTTTTTCATCAATATGTCACTGTCATGCTCGCACACCCCTTGAAAAGCTTTCACGCCCCCCAAGGGGGGCGCGCCCCCCAGTTTAAGAACCACTGATTTAAGTAATTATCACCTTATGTATGTGGCAAATCACGCAAACCTTAACCACTTTCATCACAGCAATGTGCAATGGGTCCTTGGTTTGACATCTCGAATTGTTCTTCTGTTTGTGGGGCCGGTACAAAGCAACAACAACGCAACTGCAATCCAGGCAGCAACTGTAGTTCCGCCAACGTAAGTTTTTAACACTATAATCTTTATTTAAGTGTTTAGCACTTCTTAAGATGTTTAATTTTTTTTGTGGTAGTTGAACTGATCATAATATCATATATACCCTTCCCTAGTTTAATGTGAACATTAAAATTTGCATTTTTGACAAAAAAAATCGTCATAAAAAAACACATCCATGTATCGGTTTCGCGATTGCAGCCTGATTTTGATCGTTTTTTTTCTTCATTTAGATCAATGTCACGGTGTACTGTGGTTTTACCTCTAATTCACACGTTATAATATCTTATTTTTAATAGCATTAACTAAGCAATTATAACGTTAAGAACTAAACAGTTTGACTGGTTAGTCTGGTGGTTTAGTGTGACACCTTTCAACCACAAGGTTGCAGGTACGAAACTGGTCGATAGCTTGTTGGTTGTGTCCATGGGCAAGGCATTTTGCGTACATTGCCTAAACCCAGCAGATTAATGGGTTCTACCAAATTAAAGAAACATGTGAATCATACACAACACACTTTAATAGCTCCGGTAACTTGACGGTGGGCGCAAGGTAATCTGATGATTGCCTGTGTGTTAACCCACTTGGTTTTCCCATTCACAGGGATAAACATAAATATCATATCTTAAACTTAGGTCAAAACAACTACCGCTCTTACACAGTTGGCAGAACAACAATTTACACATGTGGAAACACGTTTATTTTAGTCATTGCATTATATATGTTAAAAACAGTGTTTCCAAATACCCTTTTTTGCCTAAAAATATATTCTGACATTTATTTCCCTTGTTTTACAGGAAACCCGAACAACCAACTGCACATCCCAGGTGAGAAATTTATTCATCGTATTATAAGCAATAGTTGTGTTTACTACGCTACAAGCAGCTTTTCCACACATAACAATCTGATAGGCAAATGATGGTACATTCATTATGCCCCCCTAAAAAAAACAAGTCATAAAAACAAGAATACAATTTGCAAAATTGAATATCCTGAATGAACTCCCAAGTTTGCATTAAAAATCCACCGATATCAGCGATAAAAACCATTTCTTTCAGCCGTGCACGTTTGGTTCCTGGAACGACACATCAGCATGCAGTGTAACATGCGGTGGAGGCACCAAAACACAGGAGCGACTTTGCAACATTATTGGCTGCAATATCACCGTAAGTGTTAAGTATTATTATCAGTGCTTCTTATATGCTGATTTTTAATGTGTTCCAACTAGGGCTGCAATACTGTTATTCTTAATACTGATAAAAAAAAGAACTACAACAGAACTTTTAGGTCTATCAGAATTTTTTCCAGGTATAGGGAACAACCAACTAGATCAGGAATTGGCAACATACAGTTTGCGGGTCTGGTCCGTGAAGGGATTTTGACCAGCTTGTAGACTGTATCTAACCATACCCTGTAATGTAGCACTTGGCATTAGTAAATAAATATGTAGTTAGGATATTGAATACTATTCATGTAATAATCTGGCCCACCAAGGCGTTTATTTTTCCACATCTGGCCCACAGACTAGAAAAGTTACTAACCCCAGAACTAGGTGGCTGGAATTGATTTAACAACCTTTTTGCTAATAATCCCACATTTTACAATACAACAGTAGGAGCGTGTCCACTCGAGCACACTAAAACCGAAATTCAGATCTTAAAAAGCCCAATACTTTAACACCAAATTGCTTTTAACTATTTGTATTTTTGGCCATCACATCCAGGAAACTCGCACCACCTCGTGCAACGAGAATACTTGCACGTCAGTCACCGCTGGGTTCAGCAACCTCCCGCTATTGATCGTGATCGCCGCAATCGCCGGTGGCGCCCTACTCTCCGCCGTGGTGTACATGCTCGTGGGGTGGTGTTGCGGGGCAGCTGCTGGGGCCGCTGGGACCCGCTCGGTCACTGCCACCTCGGCGTTCTGTATCTACACCATCCAAACCGGAGCTCTCGGTATGATACTGGTGAGTAGGGTCATTTTTACGTTTAAAACACGATATTCATGAAAATTGCAGCAGAAAGAAAGCAAACGGGCGAAATAATTCAAAATAATTGTTAGCAAAAGATGTAGAAACATGTAAATGACAAGTAAAACTTGTGTAGCCACTTAAAAGTAAAACTCTGTATTAAAGCCACATTGAAGTAAAACCTGTGCATCTGAGCCACTTTAACGTAAAACATGTGGACGTGAACCACCTTTTACTATACAATTTTGACAAAAATTAAGGGAGAATGCTAAAAGAACAAATTAGCACAAATTACTGCATTAAAGGATAATGGTAGCAACGCATGAAATAATTGACAATGTTCCTTCACAGTGGAGAGGTCAAACAAAGCTGAAAGTCAGTTCCAGCAGCTCAACTGGTTGCTGTGGTGGAGGGTCAGATGATAACGAAGGTAAGGGTACTGTCTTCAGGGGGTTTCCTTTTCTTTTCATATTTTTTGGATGAGTCTGATCATATCATGTATCTTGAGTGGATCCTACTTTACACATGTTTGCAAAACATTTTTTGTCTCAACCTGCAAACTTATGAATCATCCAACGTTCACTGCCCATTTTTTATCACTGACTCACTTATGGAGGGAGGTTAATGTCATTTACAGGTGCAGACAATGTGCCGATGGTGCGGTTATTCGGAAAGAAGAAAGGCACTGCTGCAATGGAAGCAGGAATGGCTTCGGTGAGTTTCTATTTCGTGTGTCAACTTGTGCTGTATTGAGTGATTTTATGTTGTGGTTTAACTAAGTGTTGCCACATTTCCCTGTTGCTGACCGGATTGACCAAAATTATTTTCTCAACCTCAATTGCTGTAAAGAAGAAGTGAAAAATAAAAATAATTCTATGGGTCATATTAATCACATCAAAGTTCTTCCATTTGTCTGCCGATATTAGGTAAAATATGAAGATGATATTTATAATATTTATTTCCGTGAGTTGAACAGCCAAACGTTATGTTACAGTAAATTCACAGATTACCTTATGCCCAATGTCAAGTTGCCAGGGCTACTGTAGTGTGTTGTGTATGCTTGTGACGTTCCAACAGTGTTTGTACCATCAATCAATTACTATGTTCAGGCTATCTTTACTAAGTGCCTTACCAAAAGATACAACCATCAGTCAGCGGGTAGATTTGATCACACAACTTTTCAGTTATCTGTAGACCATTGACCATCTAACTGATTAAGCTAACCCACTGTGGATATAGGCACATTGCAACAATGCCTTTAACAAGCTCATAACCGACTAACTGTTGGTTAAAACCCGTCTTTTTTTACCCAATGAGCTAACCTGTCCTTAAGTCTGACAGATTAGTTTGGTGGTTTAGTGCGTCGCCTTTCAGGCGATGGGTTGCAGGTACGAAACTGGTCGCTAGCTAGCCGGTTGTGTCCTTGGGCAGTCACTTAACGGACATTGCCTGAACCTAGCAGATAAGTGGGTTCTACTATTTTGAAAGAAAGTGTGAATCATACACAACACACTTTAATATCTCCGATAACCCGACGATGGCCGCGAGGTAATCTGACGATTGCCGTGTGTTAACCCCCTTGATTTTCCCATTCACAGGGATAAACATGAATATCATATCCTATCCTATCCTAAGTCCAATAAATATACACCTCATGTTGATAACATTACCGCATGCTTCTCCAGACCTCGGCAGCTGCAGGAAATGTTGCTGTAAACAACGAGGACGTGGGTTTGCAAGAGCTCACCAACTGGGCTGAGCAAATGATTGTAAGTTCTGTCTATTTCGTCTAACATTGTGTGGGAGTAAAGAAATCCACTTTACCTAGTGGATATTAGATTTCTAAAATACAAAAAATGTATAAAATGAAAAGACAACTAAGGGAACGTCTATACAGTTAAAGATATAAATCTCGCAATTCATTAATGGGATAGACGCACTGTAATACGCCAACTGCCGTCTTGAGTGATGAACTTAACCGCCAGACTAACCGGGCGGACCATTTCATGTGTTGTCCTGCGATTTCCCATTCACGGATAAATCATAATAAATTATGCTATACTAAATCAGCGTTCACCAGTGTATTGTATTGGGTAGTCTTGGAGATATGACCTGTTGTTACAACTCGTCAGATACGTAGTTTCAGCTCTAACCATTAACTTTAATCATAAGGCATTTGAATATTGACTGGATTCATCACATATAACTGAATAAATAAATTTAAAAACTGTTGTATCAAAAATGCCTAATACACTAGTATAGTTCCAAAAACATGACTGAGGGCATCAGATCATATGATGGTAACCCTGTGTCATAGAAATTGTATTTTCCCCCACACAAAGATGTTAAAATTTATTGTATGGCGCAATGGCAAATATTTAAATGTAAAAGCCTAAACAATACTACTTTTTAGTATTGTTTAGGCTTTCTCCATAATTGCTAAACATTATTTTAAACCCACATTAATATGGTTTGCATATAATGTGTTAGAACTTTGCTTAGAATTTTATCATTCTTGCCTAAGAAGCACAGGTATATTGTCCTGCTGGCTGGTCTAGCGGTTAAGTGCGTGAGGTGATCTGACGATTGCCTGTGTGTTAACCCTCTTGGTTTTCCCATTTCAAGGATAAACATGAATATCCTATCCTATCCTATATAAGGTTAGTGAACTAACCTTGTTTTTGCGACAGGCGGACAGTTTGAACATCAACGAAACCGACGTTTACGACCTTAACAACCAGTCGAACAACAACTGCATCTGGGCAATCAACGACGACAGAATCCACGTCACACATTACGCTTGGGTTCACACGAGGTCATTCTCGGGTCAACGACCCCTTTCCACCTTCCAGCCGCTGGCGAGGAGCACAAGCCACACTTACGCCGTCATGCAGTGATCCACCCCTTTCCCTGAGATGCTTTAGATGACCCTCTTTTAAACTTCCTGGTTCCATCACACAAACAAGCTTTTAAACCGGCCATGTTGGACTATCGCACGAATCCACGCTTTTCATTTACCCATTTTAAGCGAACAGCCACAAAACCTTTTTCTTAAACCGCAAATAATTTTTAAGTTCTAAAATTAGTCATTTTTGGTAGTCCACTATTTTCCCTTCCCGCAAACACTTAAAAAATACCTCCAAAACAATTAACCTTTTAACTCAACTGTACATATAAAGTAATTGCCACATTGAACCAATGTACTATTTTGGGGGTAAATTGTTAAACCAAAACACTAACAGAGAATTTTAAGAAGCAATTTAACCCATATTTATTAAAAACTTTTTTGTATTTTGCTAAAACTATCAAAACCATCATGTACTTTAAATTACTGTTGCTTCACATCGTGTATTCATATTCATAAATGCAGCAATTTGGCGCAAACGCAAATGGTGGTATATTTATGGTAATATTTATTATATAGACACTGATTGATTGTGTACTTTAAATTAAAGAAAAACAATGCATTTGATTTCTCTTTTGTCGTTTTAAAGTGTACTTTACTTCAGTTTCATTTTTTGGGTTGTAGCAATGTGTGCCCCACATTTCAATTTCAATTCTTCAATTTTTGTTCAATTTTTTTCATTTTCTGAATCCTATACAAGTGTTTCCTTATTCGTTGGCCATTGTATTGGTTTAAAATTTCTTCGACTTAGCCCTATGTGTGTGGGTTATTACCTGTGCGGGTTAATAGTCATGTGGGTTGATACTTGTGCGGGTTGCAACCTGCATGGGTTAAAACTCATGTTGGTGAATACTCATATGAATATTCTTACACCGGCCGAATATGAAACCCAGGTCCACATTTTATTTATTTTAATCCTATATTTCATTGCAATATTTCCTTCGAATCTTATACACGTTATTTTTTTCCTTCTGCTTTCTGCTTAATATGTGTACCTAATGCTTTTTATGACATGTGAACGCAAACATAACCTTCTGCTCGGCTGTATTCCGAGGCACAGCTTCAGCAATTGTGAAACCTCGAATCATCAAACTTGTACATATGCATGCCCTATTTTCCGAAGAACCAAGGTAAGTAACACTATCAGTTTCACTTTGATTTATTACCCGCTGCGTATAATCGAGGCGTTTTTCTTGCGCAGACTACAGTTTTTCGGTTACTGCGAAGTCGAATTTGCCTTTTTTTGTTGTATCTACAGAAAATTTTTCATTTGAAAAAGCGAATTTTCCCAGCTTTTTTGCCGCTTACATTTTTGCGCAAGCATACTACCAACCGCAGAATCATTATTTTTATGATACGTTGTGACTTATATTCCAGTCTACGTTCGGGTAAATGCAATATTTTTTGATGTTCTTACGTTATGCTGTACATATAGCTGACAATATAATGGTGCCTTAAGAGACGTAACAAAATTGTATGGAGCCGTTTAATTATTCTCGGAAAATGTGGAAATCGTTAATTTAACCACAAGAGTCACCAGATGTATGGCGAATGCTGATAAAACTAACTTACATATGCTATGTGGGTTGTAAGGTGTTTAGCGTGCATTGCGTGTGCATATTGTAAATCAACAAACTTCAATAGCGGCGGAAACTCTCCGGCTGTGCCAATATTCAGAGCTATTTTTTTAATCGACTTAAAAAGTCAGCATTCTTTTAAGCTATTAAACAAGTAGGACACAGATAGGTTGATCATTTTGGGCGCCAGATAACAATTACCCTTATTATACGGTCCCGCATTCCCTCGATCGCCAGGGTAAATTCCATTACCCCCTCGCCCTGCAATACGGCGCCACCCTGTTCAATAACATTATATAGAAAACGTACAGTTTTTGCAGGGTGCAGGGTTGTATATCCTGTCGGTTGTACTATCTAGTTTTATTGGTTTTAGTCAAACCCATCCAGTCGATTTGAAAGCGTCTAGCGTGTTTTGCGTGAGAGTGCTCAGTGCGTAAACACATATACTTCGAATGAAAGTCGCAAATAAATATTGGCAAAAAAAATGCAAAATGAAATAAAATAAACGCAAAGCAGAAAAGGAACAAGAAGAATAGAGTCCACAGTAACAAGTTAAATTTTGGACGGTACAGTTCATTGCTATTTAGCTTAGAAAGTACGTTGAATAGAAAAGTCATGTTGAACGCTGTATAATGTTTTAAAACATCTGCATTTATGTTATTGTAAACCGCTACAAATGCTTAGCACATCTATAAGCAAAATAAAATTTATCTTGTAAATCAAACAAAATCATATGTCACAGAATTTTGTGCATGTTTTTCAATGTGCTGCATCAGAAATCCATATGAATGCGCAAATGGATTTAATGATCATTAAATATCAATACGTAAACTTCTATTTGTTCAATAACTTCAATGAGAGTCTATAACCCGAGAAGGCGTGGTAGGTTCGTCAGGATTTGACCGTTCTACTGATATTTTCCATTCTAACCACCGAAAAGCACGTCTATCTCACTCCCAGTAATTCAATTGATTCCTGTTTGACTCTATATCAGCATTTTTCCTTTCTCGTGATGCCGTCAACTTCTAGAAGCGGTTTCGTAGAAGAGTCTCTCCCCAGATGAGTCCTCACGTGGCGGGAATTATCGATCGTTTGCATCTCGATGCCGTTCGCATCCAAGGTCGGCGCCTCGTTTTTGATCTCGTTGGAGGACACGAACCCAGCATCGTCGACACTGGGAGGCTGATCCTTGGAGCCTCCGGAGGACTTGCTATGATCATCATTGTCATTATCACTCAGCGGATGGACCTCGTTCCATTCATCAAGTCGACTGTCAAAATTATTGACATTTTTACTTCAAAGAAACTTGAAAATTTCGTTTTTTTTACGCCTTTTGTTCGCCTATTTGCTGTCTAGTTTGAAATGATGTGTTGGGAGAAATATATCCCCCGTATAGACAAGACAATAATTGAGGTAGATTTGTTTTAATATCAATATTCCGGTGATGTGAAGAATCCTCCGTACAACATCCATTATTTGCGGCCAATGATAATTATGTTCAACTCAAAAGTGTGGCCATCTGAAACACAACGTTGGTCCTACCTGTAAATTGCGTAACCACCTCTATCTCTCACGAGATTGAAAACTGTAGAGATCTTGTCCCAGCTAAGTTTCTTCCGTTTCTCTGCCAGAAAGTTCTTGATATTTTGTTCTGCTTCGTCTTCTATCTGAAAAAATGATTTGCCTTTTTGACATTTTTTAAGGTTTATTCGCACAAACTATATATATGCTGGGGTATAACTGAAGAGAGATACATTTAACGAGTACTTTCAGTTACACGTCTATATCAAAATGGTTATTCATACTGCCCGTCGAACCTAAGCAAAGTTACTATGATTTGCAAGGAAAAGTATTGCTGTCAACCAATATAAAGCCCATTACAACTCTTAAATGGATTTAAACCACTAACATCACCATAAACTTGTGAGCTAAGGAAATGTAAACGTATTGGATAGTTTAAAACTTAATGAGCGACGGAAATCGGTCCCTACTTGTTCCTTAGCTAGGGCTTCGAATTTCTTGTCCTCAATCTCGTTATACCAGAGCATGTAGTTCCTATGTAGGTAGGTCAGTTTCGAGAACCATCTGTAAGATAATGATATTATTTCAATGACTAGAGATGCGTGTCTTCAAGCGACTTTAATTTTCCAATACAAGTCTGTCAGAAGCATATTACTTTTCGAAATTATAATATAAAAATGTGATTCTTTTCGTGGTTGGATTAATATTGTAGTCGAGAGGTTAAGAACGATGGTTACGACCACATAGATCAATAGATCGATCTGCGTCCTGGTCACTTTTTGGGCGGTTATGTCAAAGGCATTTAACAAACAATGGGCTCAAATGAATTTTTAAACAATTGTATAGCTTATATCTAACACTGCGTTACCCTCGGTAACCCGACTGTAGGCATGGGGTGTTATTACGAGCGTCGGTGTATATTATACACGGAGTTGATGTATTTTAACAACTTTGTTTGATGTAAGCATACTTAATTTAATACGAATATACACCCAATGAAATTACACATTAAAAATTTAAAGGAGTTACGAACTAGTGTGTAATATGATACGATTTACGTGTTTGGCCCCTTTATTGGAAAACGCATGGGACGTTATTATACACGCAGATGTCAGATTACTTCGTGCCTACCATTAGTTTATTTAAGCTATTTCGGTGTGTTGTAAGTCAATATAAGCAAAATAATTCTTCAGTTTTTAATACAGCCCATTGATCCATTGGGTTAAAGCAAAATCCGCTAAGTGCATTGCCTAAGACCTAAGTACTAAAAATTTTACCAAGCGCGTGTTGCAATTCTACATAATATGTGCTCACATGATGATAAGACACCGTTGCATGCGACCGCAGGTAAAAATGTAGATTAAAACACGCTAAACGTTGTTAACTCACCTGTTAATCATATAAACTACGGAACCAATGAATAAGACCACTACAATAAATATCCAACCGATGGTTTGCGATTTCTGTAGATTTCGTTCGTAACCCACCGTGTAGCGCACTGAGAAATAATACAGAAGTTTAAAAATAAAGTATTTGGATAAAAAAGGTTTATAAACGCGGAATTTTGTAAAACAACACTGAAACATAAGCGTGTACGGTAGGTTTTGAACAAACAACTTTCTGGTTTCTGGGACGTTTTCAATAACGCACCTAATTAGTTTATTGCACATGTAGCATTCACCTTTATTTTTTGCTGCCCTGGTCAGCGCTTTGCACGACATGTCGTAGACGTTGTCTGTTGCCGCACAAGCATAATACTTTCCATCCAGCAAAGCTATAGCTATCCACGCGCAAGGCGCTACCATTGCCTGTGGTGGAAATTTGTAATTAATGTTAACTTTTTTATCGGACTTTCGTGCATTGCTGCAAACTTCTGTTATAAAGGCTGATTTGGTGTAAATCAGCTAAATCTTCGATTTCGTTACACGCGTATAATGGGAGATTTGTATAGAACAAGTCGGTAACATGCGGCTCTTATTAATTTTATTGCTACTGTAGCGACTGCTAATAAGTTTAATACCAATGCACACGCGTTTTTTTATCTCAGTGTTGTTTTCATTTTATAAAAATATTATTAGTTTTGCCTCTCCTGATGATTTATTTTTTGTGGAATGTGGCCTTTAAATGCAAAAAGTTGCCAACTCCATTGATAAGTTATTTTTGAAATACTTGATAGATCGACGACTCTGTTATTGAAGTTAAATTGTGAACGATATTAAAAGGGATTGTGGTCGAACGGTAAACGCTACCAATTTATTACATAATTCTTATAAACATGTGTTTTGATGTGGCGAGCCCACCGTGGCCCTAAAAATAAAAAAAAATAAAATTAGACGGTCTTCCGGAGGAACTAAACACGATGCAAAATATGAGGTCCTGGATTCAATTGTCACACACCGTGATACCTGCATAATAATTTCCATGAGAGTCAAGCAACCGGCCGCGATGCCTCTCGCTGCTTTTTCGTGACGTCGCATGCAGCCTGTCATCAGTTTCCACGTCTTCTGGTTCATAGCGATGCCCAGCATGAAAAGTGCGACAGCCGGGACGCAGATGTAAACCCCACCGTACACTTTGTTCTCCGCAACACCTACAGCGGATGGGCAAACTAGTGAATCAATGATCAACATAACGAATTTTTCCAGGCAGGTTAGCTTAGTCGTTAGAGTGTCTTCTCCGTTAGTCGAAAGGTTGTTGAATCGAACCAGGGGCTGGCTATTTGTGTTATGTTTAAGGCACTTGTGTCAACTTTGATCGGGCGTTTTCCTTTGAGAAAACGATCCTTTCTTTGAGAAAACGATTATGCCATAACAGAAAATAAATCATAAATATCCCATAATTGGCGTTAAAGATGTGCATGTGCTCTTTAAACTTCGTGGAAAAAATTAATGTAACTCGAACGTGGACATGCCATATTCTGGCGATTGCTGTAGTACCCCTTCCACTTCGTTCCTTAATCATGAACATTCGTGTGCTAGTTACGACAGGGAATCATAACAGTGTGTGTTCTGCAAGTAATTGCGCAAATCTTACCCGAACGCCCTCGAACACACACAACGATCGTGGGAAAATAAAATAAATTTTCGTTCTAGTGAAGCGCCAGCAACTTCTAATTAGTTTTCGACACGTGCGGAGATTTGTTTATAAGATAGGAAAACGTGAAATATTGACAATGTGGAGACATTCCAATTTGTATCGTTCAGTGTTTGAATAATATAATCAGCTTAAAAATCGTTGGAATTGCTCAAACAGGGCTCACAGGAAATGCTAACCCCATTTTGTATAGTTTTGATATCGATTATCTTAGTTTTGGCAACTGGCTTGCGTGAACGAGATGTTTTTGTTGATGTTTTTAGTAAAAAATGTATTTTGTTGCTTTAAACAATAATTTACTGAAAATGTGAACCCTTTAAAATTAAATTAAATCAATGTCAGTAAGTTAGTTCCGTGTAGCCGAATGGTCAACGCCACCGATAGATATATATACAGACTCCCATAAAAAAGACATGGATTCGAAACTTGGATCGGTAAAAAATAAAAATTAGTTTAACACCAATATATTTCTTATTTTTGTGGGAAAAACAACTTAAATATCAGCGATCAAAAGTCGCCAATAACTTACCTAGCATTGTCGAGGTCGAATTCAGTGTACAAGGGCAGCTAAACACGGCGAATGAAAACAACTGTTCCGAACCGACAGTAAACAGGCAGATGATAATATTCACCGCTGACCCTGAACTGGTTTTAACAGTCTTGCCAGCCGACAGTAGCAAGGAATTAAGGTTGTCCGGTAGTTTGACCATTTTACAAAGGTTGGACACTAGACGTACATTCGCTTCTGAGTGGTAAAACAAACCAGTTTTACGCCTTGCCACAACAATAGTAGTAAATAGAGCGTGGCAATACATGTTTAGTTGTATAGTAAGGGCTTTTAGTTACTGTGCTTATTGATAACTGTAGTATAGAAGTTGATTCAATATAAGCCCACGCGCTTTTTTTCTTTGAGTTTTATACAAATGACACGGAATGCTTTATAATACTGTAATTGTATTTTACCGGTCGACCAGATTACCACGTACCCACAGTCGGGTCACCGCTAGTACTTCGTTGTTAAATACAATTCTTATTTTAATGCAGGCAACGACACAACCGACTAGTTTGTGGCTGATTTTAATTGTAACACTTAAGCTGACCACTCTTACTCTAATAGGCCGGTCTTGGCCATAATGTTATGCCGGGTTTTTATTTTATACTGCGTAAAGTGGAAGATTTCGATCAACTTTCCTCTAGCTATTTTAACGTACATTTTACCTCTAAGCGATCTTTTTAACTTTAACCGATCTTGCTCTTACAAGTGTTAAACTGCGTATTGTAAAAACCACCAAACTCACAAACCATTGCTCACTTTGAAATTCTGCAAAAAGCTTATCCTAAATAAACAAAAACTTTAAAATGGTCCTCTCCAGCAGTCCTGGAGAGGCAATAATTCCGCCCGATTTCAGTCGGTGTATCTCTGGCATTTCGATGACAGCCAAATCGCACTTAAACGTACGACAACAACTGTGCAGCTGTACTTAAACTGTCACCTAGTTACATATATCAGATTGACCGTTATCGTCCGTCATGGATACGTTTACTCAGATGATGCTTTTTATACCGGATGAAATGCACAGAAAAAAGCGCTTTCCTTTGTCTCAAAGGGTTTAGTTTCACCTTTTTTGGACAGTTTCGTTTAGCTTTCACGTGTTGACCTATACAACCGGCGGGTTGTAGTTGAACGGTCATTCAAACTTGTAAATAACCCGATGCGTCCTTTTGAAACCCGCGCGTAAGTTTCGTTCGGATTATGTTGCTGTTTTAATGCATTGTTTCGTAACAATGCAAGGATGCGAGTACAATCTTATAAACAATGCAGCGCGCGCGTAGTTAAACTTAGAGAAAACGTGGAAAAAATGATAATGATTGAACACTTGGAAACTGGAAAAATGAATCATAACATCGAAATCTAAATCGCGGAATTCCCAATTGACGTAGGAGAAATTCTCCCTCGTGTTGAGGAAGGACTGTTTATGATCATAGAATATTGCGCGTCGAATTTACGACAAATCAATAAAATATTTCACTGTTTCGAAACGCTTCTTTTACTGTTTCCAAACGCTTCGCTTAAATGCTTTTCGATTCATCAAAAATGGGAAAATTTAATTCGAATGAAAATTCAAAGAAAAACCGAGTCGTCCTGCAGGCGACTTAACACCTTTTAAATGCAGAAGAACTTTTTAAAACGATTCGCTTCGCAGGGCGCCTTTTTCGTTTTCTTTGTCTCTCCGCCAACAAGCAATAAATCTTTTTATTGTGGATTAAATATTTAAATGTTAAAATTTGACTCGTATGTTTGAGAAGTGGAACAGGAAAGTCTAATGAACGGTCATGTCGCCCAATGGTAAATTCGACCGATTTACACACAGCATGCTATTTAAAAAAGGCCTAACGACAAGCCCACGATGGGTTCGAAACTTAAACCTGTTTAAAAAACTGCAAGTAAATCTTAAATAAACAGAGCTGAACTAAATTTTGCCCCATCTAACCAGCCTTTTGTTTTTCCCGTTGTCTTTTATTCCCATTAGTTTTCTTTCGCAAGCTAACCAAGTGGTTGAATTAGTCAGTTTTGTCGCTTAACCTTAGTTCCGACGGCTGTTTATTTTCACGCAAATTCGTTCATTGGCATCCGGAAAATGTCCAAGAACCGCCGCCAATCCGCGTGAATCAATCCACTCCTATCAAAGTCCATGAAATATTTATTTCCCGTCGGAAATTTAATATTCGACAAAAATCGATTTTCGACAAGTTGAAAGTAGATTTAACGTGGCCCATCGCGCTACATTCGATTAATTACCATTTTCCGCGTCGTGTTAGATTAATACGGACACACGTTTTTATACAATTAACCAAAACATGATACGCCGGGGGTCCCGGTGGGGCTAATTGCGAGGAGGGGTTGATTCAATCGGACGTTCCGTACTGTTCAGTCAACGAAAGAGGATACTGGCCACTAAAAGACGAAAACATGAAACTACAAAACATGAATAATGTTTACTTATCTGAAACCCACCATACCGGCATTATTTTGTGGCGAAATTAAGGGCTACTACGCAGCCAGCCTTTCCGGCCGTGTTATATTAGTAGGCCGCGCGGGAATGGGTATTTTTTACTATTTATCAACCCACCCTATATCACCATTTGGCAATCTAGCTTTTTATGTGTTGTATTTCCATATTTTAGTTTATAAGTACTGTATTAACCTAAAACCAAGGATTGCGATAGCAGCGAAAATCTCATTTTTAAGTTCAACGATACTGGTATGAAAAAGAATACTACAGTATCACTGACGCCTTAACGAGCTGAAAACCGGGTATCGTTTTCTACAGACTACGCTCTTTCGTATTGTGTACTTTTCTTATATTTATCACTTACTAAAATCTAAGTGGTTCCCAGTGGTATATATACGACACTGTCTGTTTAAAATGTGGTTAGTCTCTACATAAATATCCAGAAATATCACCAAATCCTTATCTGGACGAAACTTGTCTCTGATACTACTGCTAAATGTGCGTTTGCCAGCTTAAAGCGTTCACTGAAGTGTGTCCATTTCGTATTACGTAACAATGCCGATGTAAATTTCCAAAAGCCTACCGCATAAAAGCAAACCTAATTGTTTTTGTACTCTTACATGTACTGTAGTTTGTTTTTCAAGTGCAAATATTACCAAACGAATTTCATACCATATGTTGATAGCAAGAAAAATGTGCCAAAACGGAAAAAAAAAAACGGTTAGTGCAAATGCTACTCTATAACATTCAATATAAGTGTACGTGTCAGTAATGTTTGACTTTAAATTACAACTTCTATATACAGTACATGTAGTAGCCTACCGTACTTGCAGTAATTCAGCGCAATTAATTATTTTTTTCACAATCAAGTCTCTAATTCGATTCGAATAGGAAATGATTAAAAATTATTTTTGATTCCAAAAATGGGAAATTTGTTCTCGTGCTAACAGTCGTTTAGGATAGGTTCTATTTACACAATTTTGATTCAGAATTAGAAGTGAACGATTTTTTAGGCAATGGAGATGATGATTATTGTTACATTAAATCACGTGGTCGCCTTTGTACTAACGTGTAGCATATGTAACCAATATCAGTCGTTTTTAAATGTTTTATTGAACGGTTGTTTGTTCCCTTTGTTTAAACTGGTTTTAAAAAAAATACCGGTCACTATGAAAGAACAACACGCAAACACTTGTAACAACTCAGACTACAGAGAAATCTGATTTTAGACTACAGAAAGTACGATTTTCGGCTTTCTATTTAAATATGTTCGAAATTCTACATTTAAATGTGTATTTATCCTAGCATAATTTTCGAATCCAAAGTTATAAGAATATCCTTAAGAAAAATACATTACATCGACTATATCAGGGTGTTATGTTTCATAACCTTTTGTTTTCGTCCATTAGCGTTCGCTCCTCGCACACCCTGTTACCGCCGTCCCAACCGACGATAGCTCACATGCTTGCTCATGTAGACAACCTGCGAAAGTCCGGTCTGCCCAAGTCCTGCAACCGTAAGTTTTTCGCAGCTGTTTTTTATTACAGTCGATTTCGGACTGTGTGGTTTCTAGATCTGACCTGTGCGATGTTGGTGCAATCGAGCTCAATTGTTAAATCAAGCAAGCTTTGATATTAATTTTTTAAACGAGCCAGAAACATCACTCTCTCTGGCCCATTTTGTGTTTCTCATTTGATAACTCGCTTATAGATGCATTCCCACCAAACCGTGGCTCCTTATACAAGGGTTACACCGCATCTTCGCTCGCTTATACAAAAAAGATCACTAAACCGTGGATTGCTTATACAAGTACACCACCACACTGTAGAGCACATATACAAGTACACCACCACATCATGGCTCGCTTATACAAGTGTACCGCAATACGGTGGCTCGCTTAAACAGTGTATCACTTCCTAGTACCATTGTTTAACTTGTTTTCCAGTTTTTACCCAAGACTCGATAATAGCTTGCCTGGTGCACGTGCAAGAGCATTGCGACGATAAGAGCAAGTCCAAATACAGCGATCTCTTCGCATTGGCCGACGACTCGGAGGACGAGGTTTTAATGAGGTATTGCGTGTTTACGTTTTTATTAAGCGATGCAATGGGACTCTGTGTTGTCAGTTTAATTTTTTTGGGGGGCGTCCTTATTAACTTTTAGTTTATAATTTTAGTCCAGTTCTTATTGATCTTACCAGCTAACTTATTTGGAGGAATCCATAACTCCGAACCGCCACATGTATATATCTTAATGTGACACTGGTAAATAATTTTTTGCCTTTTGGTAAAAAAAGCTAATGTGAGTATTTTCATAGTGATTTTTTGTTTGGTTTTAGTCTACACAGTTTCTGATTCTCTGTGGTTTGAGACCATTGCATTTTCTCTATAGTACTTTTTTCACAACACCATTTAAACAACGAAATATTTTTTCGACAGAGACATCCGAAACACGCGTAAACGTAACAAGTCGACGTCGGCGAGTAGAAGTGCGTCACAATCGCGTAAAGCATCGTCACAAGGGAACAAGCGCGGATCAGAAGAAAGCGAATCTGACAGTTTGTCGGTGAGTTCAAGGATTTTTATTTGAAAACTATAGATTAATTCCGCTTTGGAATCTTGGATCTTGCTTAGGTAGCAGTTGGTGCTCCTTTAAAGAAAAACTAAATAAAGGAAAAGCGGGAAGAAGGGAAGGAAGAAACTGCACACTAAAATAAATATTAGGGCATTAGAGTTCATTTTAAACATAGGGTTAGAGTAAAGGTTAGTTCTGTGGTTAAGGTTAGTGTTTAGGAAAGGGTTAAAATTAATTTCCATAGTTTTGGAGAACAGTTTTCATTCTTCCCGCCTTTCCGCTTTCCCTCCCTTTAGCATTGCCTTACCTTTAGGGTCCCCGGTGTGATCACCACTACCTTGTCGCCCAACACCATTCATCAGCTATGCGGGCAACAGTATGCCTATAATACAATAGAATTACTGTACAGTTAGGCTGGTCAGCAACTCAATAAAGTAGGGGGTGGAAGCTAGTTTATAATTTATGTTGACGTAACAGCAGTGTGCTAGTGTCGTCCAGTGGACAACAGGACGCCGCCGAGATAGAAACTTGCTTTTCCAAATGGTCGGGTTTGGCCGTGTGCGAACCTGACAAAAAGCGAAACTTTCACAAAATACCTAGTTCTCTTATCAAGGGTTATAACCATGGCCTGTTTCAAAATTGCGAGAAACGGTTGTGCGTTTGAAACGTTAAATCCGCCAACCCTTGCACAGTATACTGAAGCAGTCATAGCGAGGGGTCTAGCCACTCAGTCCTAGCTAGATGTCTAGCACTTGTTTTAGAACTAGGCATAGATGCTTGGTGTGATTGTTTGACCACATCGCTTTGGCCCACCTGAAATAATGGTTCCTACGGAGCGATTTGAGATCAACTCGTTTTTAAGTGAACGACCGTGCGCAAGGGTGTATTGGTCCCTTTAACGCGATGTTTCCATAAATTAACAAAATAACTTCACAAATTTATTCGAATTTCTGTTAAAATATTTAAATTTTATTTCGGTGAATAAAAAAACGTCAGAGGCGCCAATAAATAAATGGAAGTGTAAACTTGTAAACCCATCCACAAATGACAGAACACCCAAAACTGAATAGGTTTTTGACATTCAGTTTCACAGCCACATCTTTTTCAGGATGACGACGATTTCAAAAAGAAAAGAAAACGATCGAAACCCGCAAGCAAATCGCAGGAATCCTCTGACAGCGACTGAAACTCTAATATCAGTTATTTTCACACAAATCATGCTGCGTAAACTCGTCCGACCGAATTTCTTAAGCCAAATAAAATACAAAATGTTCCGATAAAATGGTGAATTCTCGTTACGTGGTGTGGAGGTTTTAGTGTATTCATAATAACAGTCAAGTCGTTATTATGTTATTATTTTCCTATTTTCTTAGGTTTTCTGCGTCAAGCTTGTGACAATTATGTAATATCGGCAGACTATTTGCTTGAAGTGGTTATCCAATCAGCTTAAAACTTACAGGAATCCTAACTGGCATGATCTTTTTCTGCAACGACCTTTAAGTATCAGAAAAAATGTAAAAAATAAGCCTATTTTTGGCTTTATCGCCAATATTTCCGGATTGGAAAGGAGTATATACTTCAAATTTCTAAGAAATTCCAAGATTCCTTACACGAATCAAAAAACAAAGTTAACTTAAATTACCCAGTGTCCCCAAAAATAAAATATGCCTAACTTGTCATAAATACAATTTTATTAAGCGTATAAATGGTGATAACACAAAACTAAGACAAAAATAATCTTATTTTTTTGCGAATGTTCGGCCCTGGTTATTCTATAACAGTTGATATTTCGAAACTGACAAAGATTATTACTTTAAAATGTAAGAAATGTTGTAGCCTACGTAAATAAAATAAATTGTGGAGTAATAAACGAACACTAGGCCGAAATACCGCTTACCTCAGTTATCACAGGAAATCCGTTAAAATATAAAATTCCTAACTTACTATAATACACTATTACAACGTATGTAAATTAGCTAAACACTTAAAACCCCCTAAACACTTAAAGCTAAGCTCCTAAAATCAATACAAGTCGATATTAAAATTCAAGGCGAATAAAAAAGATTCAAATACTCTATACGCACCATCAACCATTTTCGGGAAACGCCCATCACTTAGCCTAACTGCACTTAAATTACTGATTAGCCTTCTTTAATAAGCCGGTCCACATAATACCATAAATGTAGCCCATTAGCCTAGGAGGAGGAGGAAGATATTTATGTTTATTCACGTGAATGGGAAAACCAAGGGGGTTAACACACGGGCAATCATCAGATCACATCGCGCCCATCGTCGGGTTACCAGAGCTATTGAAAGGTGTTGTATATGATAGATACGTTCCTTTAATTTGGTAGAACCCATTAATACGATAGGTTAAGGCAATTTCCGTAAAGTACCTTGCCCAAGGACACAGCCGACTAGCTAGCGACCAGTTTCGCACCTGCTACCTTTCGATTGAAAGGCGACGCATTTAACCGCCAGACTAACCAGCCGGAGAAAATTAGATATGCAGTGACAAAATGTGAATAAATCATTCCAGGGCTGTGAATAAAATGTGAATAAATCATCCCACCAAGCTCAAGAATATTAGCACATCCAACATTTTTTCACATTTTAGGCAGTTTATTGTGATGGAATTGTTATTATCCCCAATAATATAAAACAATTTAATTTTCTTTGTTTCCATTGTGTTTTTTTAGTATACCAAAGTGACAAATTTATTCGGAAAAAATGGATATTAGATTTGGAATAGAACAACCTCCTGTCTACACTGAGATTTTCAGGGATATTAAAATATGTTTTAAATTTTTTTTAAATAAAATCATTGACCAATTCACATAATGGACTAACTATACATCGAAAAATGTCCATTGAGTGACACAAACGCGTGGGGGGTCATCGGTATAAAAATTAAATTAAGGAAACGTGTATTCTGTCGCGCAATTATAAGACGAAAATCCAACAGATACTCACAAAAAAAGAGCTGCAATCTATAAATTACGTTGACGAAAAATTGGAAATGAAATAAAACCGCGCTTTACCGCACACTAATTTTCAGGACTTTATATCGTTTGGTTTTAATTAATTTTTGTTTGCTAAATATTGTTCTTTTGCCTAGGTTTGGCGGCCGCGTCCATATTAAATTATATCCTTTTTTCAATGACGTGTTTTAACGACTGTTCGTTTTGCCGTCTTTTCCTGTTCCCGTGTCGATATTTTATTCGCTTGCCATTTTTAAATACTGGGCAAAAAATTAATAAACTAAACTAAAATCGTATTGCAATTTCACTTTGAAAACCCCACAGATTCACTCTATAAAGTGTCTATGGAAACACTGAGCACATGTTAAATAGAAATGTTCATTAAGGGATACTAGTTTGCACCTATTGTATTGGTTGGTCACGTACCGGTATTTATAATTACATGCGTTTATGTTTTTTGAAAGGAGACAAAGCGAAAATAACCATATAACGTTGAATTTTATTAATATTTTTTACAGTGTTCCATAGGCATATATAGATAGGTTATTTTTCTAATTTCCGACATGGCGTCAGCTCTAGCGAAAGGCCTTCAAAGAACTATAAAAAACAGCAGTAAATTCTGCAGTTTAGTTGCAAGGTGAGAAAAACTTTATCAAAATATCGCCTAGACTGGAACAGTCTTAACCATAACTGATCAATAAAATAAAACACAAGTCTCTAAAAAGAGACTAGTCAATTTCGGGTGCCTCTAAATACTACAGGACTGCTTAGACCGCTTGCAGAACTAACTTTAACCACAATCCTAACATTATTATCATGGCTTTTGTAACTACGAAACGAAGTATAGTAAGCGATTCAAGCACTCCATGCGATCCAAGCGGTCCTTTAGTATTTGGAGGAACCAGCAATTTTACCTTCACTCCCTGCCTATTGATTATTTTATAGTCTTTGCACCGTTTAACTGAATCTTGCCTTACTAACAGAACTGACCACTCCGCAACAGCAAGCTTGTCTCGACTAGCGGTAACCCGAAGCAACATGGGGTCAATCATGGGGCATCACACGGGGCGCACTTTCTGGTCCATGGTCGCATCATCATCCAGGATGTTGAACCTTAACTCAACCAACCCATCGTGGCCAAACGTAACATGCGGGTGTGGGGGTTTCCATAGTGAAGGTGAATATCAATGGTTTAAGACACATTGTCTTTTCCTGGTCAATTGTGTACGTATTATTTGCATCGAATTTTCGTTTTGAGAAATATGAATGTAACGCTACACTAGGATAGTTTTAGGAGTTTTGGTACTTATACCTTGAAAACTTAGTTTATGTGCTATGTAGATTATATCGGTATACAGCGCATCATTCAAATTTGCCAGTAGGCTGCAGCATGGCAAATAGGGGTGGTTAGGAAATTTTAACACAGAACCTTGTGTATGTGCAACTTCGTGAAGCATACGGTGCAAACTGGCTGTGAGGTTAGGTGCATAATTCAGGGGCAAAAAACATAATAAAGTTTAAATTTATACAGGTAATTTACAATTCATACAAAATGCATGTAAAAAGTTGTGTTTGGCAAATTGTTATTGTATGACCTTAATGATTACCCTTGGATAGGTGATAAAGAATTCAGCAAGGTACTCGCCGAAGAGATTGCACAAGAAAAAGAGAAGAGGTTATCACTGCCGCAAGTGGATGGTTGGAAAAGTGTGATGGATGGTGCCGAATGTAAGCTTACCAAGAATCTCAAAGGGGATGAGTAAGTGTGGCTGTTAGAGTAACCTTTTTAAAAGTACATTACTGCTCCCAGGGTATCACCACACCCACTGTTACCCAATGTAACTGAAATTGTATTTTGTGCTAGTTTATTTCCAGTACCGGCCAGCGTTAACCATAGCAGAACCAGTTTTTTTAGAATTATTATCGTTTTGAAGCCAGAAAAAATTTAATCTTTTGGTTACATTTTAGTTTAGCTACTAGTACTGTGCACCAGCACTTTATGTTCTTAACCTGAAATATATTAGTTATACTTACCTTACATTTTTCAGAATTGAAGTCAGCTTTAACGTAAATGCTTCGGTACCCCCGTTTCATTCAGATGACCCCGATGAACAGGTACTTCCCCTCAATAAAATGTTGCAATATTTAAAAGTTAGAATCCGTGTAAGTCTGCCCTTGGATCATGTGTTACATGCAGGATTGTAAGCTAAAATAATGTTGAATCAAATAAGATTAGTGTCAGTAATATTCTCTTTATAAACTAAAAATGGGGTAGTGGCATGATGTTACTAAATTGCATTCAGTTTAAGTAAAGCAACAATTTTTATTTATGTTCTCTATCTTTTCTAGTCGGAGATTATTGCCCAACCCGATTTTACTGTTTTGATAAAGAAGCCCTCGTCAAGTGATTCCCTTTCGTTCGATTGTTTCTTTCCCGACTCTGATCATGAAACAGAGGGAGAACCAGAACCAGGTCATAGATTTAATGATTTTTAATTGTCATGGAAAAACAATTATTTTTTTAAATGTAAAAACAAAAAGTGTGGTTCTCTTTCTCCAATCGAATAGATCAAATCATCTACATGCTTGGGTTTGACCTTTAACCTACTTTTACTCCACCATTAGTTACTGTATTCAGTTGAAACTTTTATCAGCCTAATAATGTCCGGCCCGATGGTCTAGCGCAGGGATGTCCAACCTTTTATTGTACTGGGCCGCATTGTCACTTAAAATAATTAAATGGGCCGCAGAACCTATTAAATTTTAATAAAAAGGGCAGGGTTCGAATTAATGGTTTTGAAATGATTTGCGAAATGCGCGGATAAGGAGCGCGCGAAAAAAAATTTGGTAATGATAAATTGCCTTAAACGTCCAGAAAGATATTTATTTCATAAAACAGAAAGTAGTACCGTTATTTAGTAGTACAATAATGATAAATTGCAATAAGCGTAAATTCAAAAGGGATGTGCCGCATCTCGCCAATCATAAATAAAGGAATCGTGGTATATTAACGCATAATGGCGATTATTGCCTTGTGATAGCAATGCTTATTATACGCCAACAATGCAAAGTAAAGGCAATGTAAATAAATGTAAGTAATGTGATTGTTAAATGTTATGTTAAAGGCAAACGATGTTATATTAACGTGTTGAGGATTTATTATTAAAAGTGCGCGAAATCAGTACCGGTAATTTATATTTTTGCGATTTTGTTAAATTTTGTATTTCGTGAACTTAAGAAAACGGTTCGCTAATAGCGATTCGCGATCCCTTAATTCCAACCCTGAATGGGTACATAATGAAACAATTAAAAGCCATTAATTTTATCTTTGAAAAAAGGAACAAATAACACACATATAGAAAGAAACAAAATATTATTTCTGCAATACAAAGTCAATGAGATAAGTTTTTGTCGTCCGTCGGTTTCTTTCTGCAGTTTTGATGTTTACTGCGTCCCTAAAAGCTGACTGATACATTTGAATTGGGCCAAGATTTAAAGTTCAAAATACTACTTGGAGTAAAAATGACTAGCGGGCCGCACAAAAATCTCAGGTGGGCCGCAGTGCGGCCCGCGGGCCGCAGGTTGGACATCCCTGGTCTAGCGGTTAAGTGCGTCACCTTTCAATCGAAAGGTTGCAGGTGCGAAACTGGTCGCTAGCTAAACGGTTGTGTCCTTGGGCAAGGCACTTTACGGACATTGCCTGAACCCAGCGGATTAATGGGTTCTACCAAATTGAAGGAACGTGTCTATCATATACAACACACTGCAATAGCTCCGGTAACCCGACGATGGGCACAAGGTGATCTGACGATTGCCCGTGTGATAACCCCCCAGGTTTTCCCATTCACGGGGATAAACATGAATATCCTATCCTCCTATCCTAAATATAATATTAAAATTTTCAGAAGCTTTGGAAATATTTCTCAATTCAGTTGAAAGTTGTAAAGGCCTTGGTTCCTAGATAGAAATTTCAAAGAAATTTAAAGTTTTTTCACTATTTTTTAAATTTTGGGAAACACAGTAGTAATAGTAATGTTGTTATATATTTAGATTAATTTGTCTTGTTTACATGGAATGGAAACCCACCCATGACTTTCTACTTGCCGCAAAGGACTTCCATTTTTATACATGTGTTGTGTAACTTAAAACCATGTGTGGGTACCAGTAAAGCAGGTGGTACTAGTTAACAATGTGTGGTACTGGTTTACTGACAACAGGGACCAAATAGCTACCACAGATTCTGGAAAAAGTCTTACAGTATTTTTTATTAGACTAGATTGTTAACTTTAATCTTAAAAGTGTCGGCTTTCAGTAAGTTTTAAAACAAAAATTTTGATCCGACAGAAAACATATTCAGCATACGGTTGCTCACCACGTACAAAGGGGAGATCAAGGAATCAACTTATTCAATTGAAACCGAAAACATAGATTCGGTGGGTTTCATTATTTTGCATTTTTTTAATTTTTTTTAAATATACTATCATTCCTGTAACTGGAAAGTATGGGCCTAAGTGATGAAGGTCTGTCAAAGAACTTAAAAAAAACTCAAAAAGTTGTTGGTGTTGCAAAACCTGATGTTGTTTTTTTTTTTTTAAATCAAACAGTTTCCTACAGGTGGTAGGTGCAGCCTTTAAGGTTTGAAACTCCCATTGTACTATATGTTATAAAGAGTTAAAACTTAATTTATTTATCTGATTAAGTGACTTGTCCATGGGCACACCCAAGCTAAATATCAAGGGCCAAACAATCATTCACACGGAATAGCGATCTATACACTTACATTTCTATCTTTTGGCAAGTGGAATTACTTTATTTCAGAGCTGAAGTCTATGGTAATCACATCAATACTGATACAAGACCGAACGTACCAATTTGTTAGGTGTCTTTCCCAATACACAACTAAGCAGCTCAAACAGCTCAAACCGGTTTTGATACCACCAACTGACAGCCAAAGGGTTGTACGATTAAAACTGGTTCGTGTTTTTGGGCAAGGAAGTTAATTGCCTGGACCCAATGGATTTATGGCTGGAACTAAAACTGAAGGAAAGTCTTAATCATGTAACCAAACTACAATACCTTCGTTGGTGCACGCGAGGTAATCTGACGCTTACCCATGTAGTATTCCCCAAACGGGTATTTTTCAATCCCTAAAGTCTTTAAACACATCTGAATGTTACATTAACACCACCAATACAGGAAATGTACGCCATGTTGTTGACGTATTTGGAGGACCGTGGCATTGATAACGAGTTTGCCTCCGATTTGGAAAATCTCGCCACCGCCCTGGAGAACCAAGAATACATTACGGCGTTAGAAAAACTGCACAAGTTTGTCAGTTGCTCGTAAACAACTCCCCAAAGAAGCAAACAACTTCAAAAAATAATAAAAAAATACTCGGTAGCTTTCTGTAACAAACTTGATCTAAACGTTCATTCTATCGCAAAAAATGAAGAGCGTTCTTCATCCGAAATAAATAATATTTCTTACAAAATGTGGGATTTTTTATGTTTGTTAGGTAACGGCCATCGTATAAACCGTTATCGTCGAATGATCTCCGTCGGGTTGCTGGGAGCTATTTCAGTGCGTGTTACTCAATCACATGGTTACGTCACTGTGTCCCCTTCTCAAGAGTTTATTCTTCTTTTTCTTTTGTTGCGCGTCGTGCGGATGTAGGTTCGACCTGGTTGCCGTGGTGACCAGTCTTCGGCGTGTTTCCTGGTGCGTGTCTCTCTTGGTCACGTTAGGGGAGGATTCCGTCCAATCGTTCGGGTAGAATTTTCGCCTGAATTTGTAAGAACAGAAATATACTTTGTAAACAGTTTTTGTTTCTTTTAAATGGGGAGTTCAGCACACAAACATCTGCTAGGGGTGAAACGATGCGAAAGAAAATATTATTTCCCTAAATGAGAAAACGCAGTAAATGAAAAAAATCATTATCACACGGGCAATGTTTAGATTAATTCGTGCCGGGTTATTGAAGTATATTACTATTAGATTGAGATGTAGGTCGTGTTTTTGATCAATCCTTTAGTTAGTCCACTGTATTCTAACCAACACCTGTTAGGCTATATACATGCAAGCTCCCAGCGACCTTACCGACTGAGCTAAGAGCTGGAAAAACGATCCTCGGTAATCTATATTGTAATTTTAATTAATCCTGGCGCAAAGGATTAATAAAGGATGTTTTCAAAATCACCTGAATTCCCCACGAAGAACTTGACTAAGTAATTCAGCACATTCGAGTTGCCCGTACACCAGTGCATAGTCCATTGCTGTATCTCCGAATCTGCGTTTAATTTTGAATTTTCTAAAATCTAAACCATTGCTTCTTCTTGGTTCTCCAGGTTTCATTACCATGAAAATTGAACCCAAACAGAATTAATCAACACAAAATTCATTTCACGAGCTCTTTCCCACATATGGGTATAGCAGCTTTGGATTTCTCTAAATATTCATTAGCAATTCAGAGCAATTCATTTAGTCATTTGCATCATTCAAGCACCTACTTCAGCAGCATCAACCACAAGCTCTGTCTTAATAGTTTTAATTTATGTACGTTTTTCATTCTGATACAATAAGAGTTGATTGCGCATTGCCTAATTAATAAAACTTGCCTTACGATGGGACCGTCCTTGCTGGACAAGGATGGGATCTGACAGCGTGGAAAAAGCAACACACTGAATTAAAATGCCACCGCATTTAAGCTCAACCTGACTTCTGTAATTGTGTAAAAAACCGCAAGGTGATATCAATCCCGATTGCCAAAATTAAAGGCCAGGACTTGCTGGTGGATAATTGAAGTGCCAAGTGGTCATTGCTACTAATTCATATACATGACATTTTAGAATTGGCTTGTCCCATCATCCGTGAACTTGGTCAGTTAAGATAAATAACACGATATGGCGGTCATGCCTTACAGATTTTATCTTTGATCATTGATCTCTACTATTATTACGTACGATATCGTATGAAATTTAAAAAACTAACTTGTCCACGACGGTTACATCGCACCCGTAATCGACGACCATTTTCATTAGATCGTATCTACCACTTTCGGCGGCAAAGTGAGCAACGGTTTTGCCGTCTGTGTTTCGAATCGTAGGGTTGGCTCCTGCCTGTGAACGCAAAACGGTAGATTTATTCATGTTTTCTACTGTGAACGGAAAAGTGTATGATGTGTTACCACATGGCAAGGTCGGCTTTTGGTTACCGGAGCGATTACTGCGAGTCGTGTATTATTGTGAAGTTTTTAATATTTTATTTGAATCTATTAAACACTGGGTGCACGGCGACACCGTATATGCATTGCCGAAGTTTCCTGTTATTCGTTATACAACCAACTGCCATGTGTCTTGATCGACACCGCTCCTTTGCTGAATCACACCCGTTACTGATTCGCTTTATTCACTTACAAGAGCAACAAAAGTAGTTGAAAAACGGTTAAACTTGTCATACTTTTTTACCGTGTATGTATTTTTTTAGCAAGGTATCATAAGCGGATCGCTGCTGCTACCGTTTTTGTGCATATTTATCGTAATACGTGTTAATCGCGTGAACCGTTAGGCTACACGAATCTTATCATATAACCGGTTGTTCTATGGCTGAAATAAGAAAGCTAACTTAACGGGTAAATTACCAAAAAGCTCTTGTACATTGTAATTGCCCCGTCAATCTTTTTAACGGGATCGATATTCCTGTTATTCGGACAAAATACTGTTTTTTAAAAAATGTTCCAATGCACGACGACTTAATATAATAATTTTAGTGATTACATGCTTTTTTGATAGTCATACTTGCATATTAAAGTGGCCACACTTATTACGCATCATATAGAGGCGCGCCATTTGTTCAGAACGTCCTATAAATTCAACCAGGGTTAAGTAAGATGAAGACTTTATTCTTATGGTTGCAACTAAAACTCGTAACTTTCCGAGCTGCGCAAGCAAATTCGCTTGTGATGTTATGACAGAACTCCATAACTATTGTTGTCTCTTTGGAGATGTAGGCAAGGATGGTTTATTACGGTCGTGTGGCCAAATGAGTAACGCGACCGACCGATACACATACCGACTTTTATACAAAAAAACAGTCCTAGTGACGAGCCCATCATAGGTTCGAAACTTGACTTAGTAAAAAAGGAGGGAAACTGTGTACTAAAATTAAGGTTAAGGTTAGTTCTGGGGTTGGTTTTAGTGTTTAAGACAGGGTTAGAATCAGTTTCCTAATTTTATAAAGTAGTTTTACTCCCTGTCTCTTTTCCTGCCTTATTTTTTTCGATTCGCCAGAATTGAGCCCTCTATCTTTCTTAACACTAAATCCGAGTGCATTTTTTCTTTCTTTACTCGCCGAGGCACGACTAACAGGTAACCTGCCTCCCACCGAAGGCATGTTAGTACAACACCAATTGTTGAAAGAGAACGTACCTGGAGCAGCATCCTTGTACATTGCACATTACCGCCAATTACAGCCCAGAAAAGAGGGGTTCTCCCACCCCAGTCAAAGTCCTGCTCATTTATATCAGCCCTGGAGTGCTGTAAGATGTCGCCTAACCGCTGACTGTCGCCACAGGATACGGCCTCGTGCAAAATTGACATGCCAGCCCACTGCATATAACAATTCAGTTTTTGTTGTGGCCAGTTATGTACAGACCAAAGTTTTAAACTTTAACCAACGATCTACTAATTATTTGTTTGTTATTTGTAATGAATTCATGTTCTTATTTCGGTACCTTATAGTGAATAAATGTGCTGTCCTATTTCATACAATATTAGCTGTTTCAAATAGTGCAAAACAGCAAAATACACGTCTCCTCTCTAATCAAATAAATCGTTTTGATTTACTGTTTGCTTGGACATGCAGTTACGAACAAAACTTTGGTGCCAGGAACGAGTGATTGCTTCGCAAACTAACACAATAATACAAGTCTTAGCTTCTATATTTGCCTTACTATGTACTTTCCACACCACCGAATCATATTCGTTCAACTATAACTTAAGCTGTGGATTTTAATTATGTGTTCTTTTATATCGATGTCTTGCCTAGATTCGAGTGCTCTCTTTGACTGTTATTACTATACGAGGGTTTGATTACTGTAGCACG
>CH003381.1:1478326-1526065 GCA_000149265.1 Ciona savignyi
ACTGTAGCACGATAGCTTATTATAGCGTTACCTTTGGCGTAAAAAATATCAAGTTACAACACAAGGTATTGTTTTATGTTTTTTTAAACAATATAATGACCTTCGTGCGCCAATTCTAAACCTATCTTAAGTTTATTAGGGTAGAATTAATATTGTATAGTGGCAGCGCGGGTATTTGCAGATAGCTTTGGCAAGCCAAAATAATGCAGGATAAGATTAGATACACGAAGCGCCGTTCCTGTCACAGTTAGATCTGTATTTTATCAACGCAGATCGGGAATGTGTGCTTCTGACTATCTTTAAGATACCTTAACCGATGGCTGTCATTGAGCTAGTCTAAGTCTCTGTTAAGTGTAATTTAGCATATTTATGATATCACTAGCAATACTGTTACAAAGCAGCAACGTTTACTGTATAACTTTACTATTGTAGATAGATTTTGTTGCGTAATTAGATTTGTATGTTATTGTCATATTATGATAACTATTGTATTTGTCTTATTATCATAACTATTGTATTGGTATGTTTTTTTAACATATACTAGGCCTTGTCTGTTAAGTTTCATTGATATTCTAATACAATGCGTGTAACGCAGTGTTTTACTTTACGTAGGTTTTTTTAAAGATCCAAAATCGCCAGACTCAACCAAAGTTGATAAATAGGACTGTAAAAATGTCGACAACCGTTTAGTAAGGTGAGTTTGTTTATGTTTATGTAATGAATCAAAGTTATCTTTACACATTCAAATGATGATATTTTTTTAATTATTTTTATAAGTATGTATCTACCTGACTAAAACACCAGTTAGAAAACATTGCAATTGCTCATGTAACCAACGATTTGAAGCGTTCTGTTGCTTACTACTTCCTCATTTTTCATATTGTAATACCGATGATTGCTTTTCCTCCTTCCGCTTTTTTACTTTTTAAAGTATGAGCATTTTTAAACACAGTTTTTTTATTGGAAATACGAACTAAACCAAATTAAATTCATAAAAGATAATAAAACATATTCCTCACTTATATGCAAAGATTAATTGTGATAAAACAAACAAGCAAAACGAGAAAAAAACACATCAGTTCAGGGCACCAATGCTTGCTTTTAAATATAGGCGTTACAAAATATACTTTTAATCAAAAATATTTTGTCAATTTGATTCGGATATTTGAGAAAAAGTGTACCTAGAAAAATGTATACCTATCTCTCGTGTACCTTCATGGTATTTCTATTTAAAAAATCTATGAATGACCTCATATGAGAGCAGTCATGCGGAAATGTAGTGACCGATAGTAACCCGTAAACCGGGTTACTACATATGGATGACCTTACTGACGTCATTTATATACGACAATCGGAATCGTTTTATCAGGAGAGTTGTTTGATGTAAACGTGTCGCTTATAAGCTAGGTCAGTGTCCGTAGATGTTATACTGTTGATCAAGATATAGTTTCAAAGGCAGGCACAATAGACTAGTGCTAAGTAGCCTAAGTTTACGTATTACAAGGGAAAACTGAAAGCTAGTTAATCTTACCACAGGCAGCGTCAAAGTCCCGTGTACTTCGAACTTTTTCTCCTTTATATAGTTCACCTAACATGCTCATGAAGAAGTTCCTATGAATAGAAATATTCTCTCATCGTCATGTAAAAGAGTCAATTCGGGGTGTAGTAGTATTTCACGATTTTACCGCGTGGTTTTGTAAGAGAAAGTTATACATATGGTTAGATCTCTTTAATGAAATGCTTATCAATGCGAAAATCATTTAATTAGTCACTTAGGGTAAGGTAAAGTAATAATAAAGACATTAAACAAAACTAGAGACAGTGGGGGTAACTAGAGACAGATGTATACGCAATATAAAATAATATTGTAATAATGTTGGGCCTATGGGTTAAGTGTTAGGGCTGTGGTTTGTAAGCTTTAGTTCTGGGGTTTAGATTAGTGTTAAATTTAGTTAACCTACTTTAAGTATCTTTACGTCATTTGTTCCTTTTTTGCTTTAATATTCTAATCAATTAAGTTGTAAAGCAAGGTGTCTTATTAGCATTGTTTTTAAATAAAAAACAGAAGCATTAAAGAAACATGAAAGTTGCCCATTAGAAGGAAAATCAAATGGAAGTAACCGGGGAGTAAAGAAGATGGAAAACTACTCACTCAATTATAGATTAATGTCTTAGGGTTATTGCTATATTTCCATAATAGGCTATGTTCAGGGTCATAAATTAAGTATATGTAATAAATTTCAGTTTAGCACATTTATACTTGCAACTAAACTGGATGCAAAATTATCTTATTTTCAGTATTCGAACTAGTCTGTGCAGCTGGTTAATTTGTAATTTGTATAGTTACTAATTTAAGTGTGCTGCGAATTGATTGTAATCAATATTTTACGCAAAATGGAGACAAAAGGACCCCAGCCGAATCTTTTAAGCCCAGGGTGTGAGGATAATCGTAGTAATAGCGACGAGAGTGATGGTGTAGTCGCAAGTTGTGAAGGTAACCTTCTAAGTTTCTGTTATTTGCCTGTAAAACTACTTTACTTTTATTCTGCCGTGCTGTCATGTGTATGAGTTCTTTGAAAGTAACTTTCATTTCGCTATTAATAGGTACCTTTTTTGTTACATTGTTACACAATGTGTTTTATTGCATATAGTGTACAACAGTCTATACAGAGTACAAGTACCCCACAAATACGGTATTACACACATTCAGTCTGATGAATTAGGAAAAATTTAATTTTAATTTTTTCGTACTCCTAAAATGCCAGTAATAATTTTGTAAAGAAATCGTTTTAAAATTTACAGCTTCTATATTAAGTGCATTAGAAATACTTGTATTGCAAGTACCGGTACCGTGTGTTGTGTTTAAATTCCCTAGTTTAACCATCAAACATTCATATGACAATTCTCCGTTTTTGAGAAAAAAAAATCCATAAGTTTTTCTAATCATTGTAAAGAGCAAACTTGATTAATATTTGTGTTGTATTGGTGCAAAAATCACAATATAATAACCTCAGAAGGAAAGTCTGCTTTAATTCAAAACTTGCTTTCACGTAGCAAAACTTTTGCCAATATGGGTAGGAATACAAACTTCCTGGTTAAAATAATAGCCCAGGATAGTTCCTTAACAACCCCTAGTCTTTTAGCTTAATCATCGTTCATTACATCGTTTAGGTTTAGGAAAGAGACCAAAATTCCACTATTCACACAACAGGAAGAGTTAGTTTCGGAAACTTGCACTGCATACTTCTACTTTAATAGTGACAAACAAGCTTGGAGATGTTATTTTAAGGATTAATGCAGTATTTATTGAAACCAACCACATATTTTAAATCTAAAGTAAAACATGACCAAACCAAAACATAAAGCAGGAAATCCAAATAGTAATTTGCATTTTGGGTTGCTTGAAAATCCAAATAAATTCATTCCAAAACGCCTTGATATGATAAAAACATGATTTTCTATTGGGTGTATACTTTTAATTTAGAATAACCCACATCTAATTAAATTGGACTTATAGATTATAATTATTGATAGTCTGTATAATTATGCGCAAAACAACAGTCCATTTTTTGAGAATACACAGACCCATGAATATAAGCAACTTTATTGTTCAAATGATGCCAAGCATTACAAAACACACCAATGAGACAGAAAATTCACTGTGGCATATCCATTGATCCGTTAAATTTCTTAAAACCTATATTTTGTTTTACAACAGTATTAAGCGCTCTTTAAAAATCTGTTTTGCTCCAGTTTTAGTGGTTTGTTTCCCAAAATAGCGTGTGTATTTAGAAGTTGTTTTGATTAGAATTTGGAATTAAGATTAGTGCTTTTCTCCCCACAGAATCGTTAGCTAGTTATTCTAAAAATGCCTGCCAAATACAGACAACGACCACAAGAAATCAAATTTTAGTTTTTTTCATATCTTAGTTATTCCCAATCCAAAAAAACCAAAGATATTCTGTAGATTTTGTGCCGCAGGCTAAACAATGTTATCTGGTTTTTGTTACTAAACCATAATATTTCAATTATAACAATATTACAGTTATGTCTCCCTTGGAATTTATTAGTCAATGAAAATCAAATGTTCCAGGGAAGGTATAGCAAAAGATGTAGGTAGTTATCGAGTCCTCTAACAAGAACAATTTTTCTTATGGTGGATATAAAAATATCTTTATAGATATTTCAACTTTTGTTAATTTTGCCTTTCTTCCAATGATTATTAAAACACAGTTTTAATACAATACTGTACAATACACATTAATATATGTGCTATAAATAATAAGACTTCAAATAAATTGTGCAGAAAAGTGTTGATCTAGAATGGAGATAAACAGTGCGGTTATATAAACACTAGTAGAATAGTGTTAGATAATACAAACGTTTGTTTTATGTAGTAGTACGTTGTATCCATATTGAAAATAAATAAGTGCAGAAACCTCATGAGATTACAAGAATGCTTTATACTGGAGCCATATCATATAAGATTATCGGAATCTTGGTTTTATATAGTTTTGTTAATATATCCTATACCGTATTTTCAAAGATCATGTTTATATTGTACATATGTATTCTATATTTCTTATTGGTGGACATTGCTGTGTCTGGTTGTCTAAACTAGGTTGGTTTGGGTTTAATTCTACCAAAAGACGGCAGAACTTTGTGCTTGGGTACTGCAGCACTAACTTTTAAGGGAATCTTAGGATCAAAGGGGCACAAAACCTTACTGAAGGGAAAGAGTGTGATGTTTGGATGCGGCCTGTTATAGTGACTCTGGGTTATCCTAATCCTATTATAACTATAATTTACAAGAACCAATGCTGCATCAACATTTACTGTTTTGTTAGCAACTAAAAAAAACCACTCATACAAAGGGTTCAGAGTGATTTGAGTGAATACCAAACAAGCCTGTTTAAAGCTTTTTCATGCACTTTATTCATTGTACTTTATGGTATTCTTGAATAAAGCCAAGGTGATTTAGATTTATCGAGATTTCAGTGCAGTACCTTAATCTAAAATTACAGCAACTATACAGAAATGGCTATTCGATTGTTAGCTCAGTTGGAAAACCATTATTTAAAATCTAGCCATATGTACTGCCACAGCAACATCCCATTAAAAACAGTATCGAATCTTTAATGACTTTACCACTGCTGTGTTTAAAACCTGTCCATCAAGCAGCATCTTTTGAATTTTGCTTATTGTGCATGATTTCATCTTGAATAGTCTATATATATATAGCATTAAATCATTCTCTTATTGTCCATAATATCTGTGTTATAACATATGTCATTTTACCCAAGCCGTGTAATGTAAACCTATCAACAAATGTTTATTTTTAGATATTGTTTACAACAGTGATTTTTTTAAATTCCAGAGTCGGATATATGTTTACAAATACCCTTTGTCCTTGTTTCTGTGTTTACATTTTGTTCAATTCAGTATAATTTTTAAGTTAATATTTATTGGTTATAATTCAATTCACATGGTTCCCAGACAAAATTACGTTTTGTCCAAAGTACACTGTGGTACAAAATGTCTAATAATAAACATTTGTTAATACGTTTACATTTCACTCCTTAGGTGGGGTGTATTTGTTTGCCGTTTATCTTCTGGGCTTGCATATTTGCATATATTAAAAAACAAAACTGATTAATCTTTCAAAATGTTGTCAAAAATAACCCGCAGTATACTCTAGCTTGGGAACTCCTAAAAATTGTTGATATTAACAGACCTTATGCATGGTTTATATTAACATATTTATTTGTATAAAACTGAAACTCGTAGTTTGTGTGTGCGTCAAATTGCTCAATACAGGTGGGAGTAATGTACAGTAATAACCCAGGCAAACATGTCAGTCATATTACTTAAAGCACAACTGGCACCAGAGCAAATACAAAGTCCATGCTTTTTTTATCAAAGCAATCGCTCAAGCCTCTACTGCGTTGCAAGGTTGTTGTTTTCCGTACCGTACCAAATTGCGCACGACTTTAAGCTGCTGAGGTAATCAGTTATTTTCTTTGTTTGGGTTAAGTGCAGGATTTTGGTGTCTGGTACTGTTTGTATGCGTCAAAACGACATTCAGAAGTTCCTGGAATATATCAACGCTTGTAAGTAAATAAAACGAGCTATGTCAATGTGAATATCAGATCACCTCATAACAAGTCGCCATTGCAAGACAGCAAGCACTTCAGCCAGTTCAGGTAGAAGGCAGCTTACTATGCTCAAACGAATCATTCCGCGTTTAATGCTTCGCAGCACTAACCTACTTATCATAACCACGGCCGAAAATAAGACGTCTCAATCCCAATTATAGGTGTCATTTCCTATCTAATCTCGCGGCACAGATAGTCAAGTACGGATTCTCCGGTTACAGTAACTGCCGTTTATCACGTTAACCACAATAAACGTATTTTCCATAAAGAACCGCAGTTACGTTGATGACAAATTACTACTGGTATGTTCGTTTTTCGTTTGATGTTAAAAATGGGTAATTTGTAAATACAGATTTATGAATGATGTTGCTTCTACGGGAGCGCGTATTGACGCATCCTGCGCTTTATTAATCTTCTTTCCGGTGCGCGTGTCATTGAAAGAAACTATTAAGTTTTAAACCGGAACGCGCGCGTTTTAACGTTAGCCTGCTCGCACCACCTTTGTGACCGCGAGTAACCCGGAGCGTCACTCCAGGCCATTGCACTCAAGGGCGAGGGGTTTTCCCTGCAACGATACTTCCTTAAAGCGGACGTCACCTTTATAGTAAACGGTCTGCACTATCGTGCACTAGCTATGCTTATATTTTATTTTAACAGCATCACGCACGACCATACACCTCACAGTTAAAAATAAACCCATTGTTATGCATGTGACGTGTTTCCTTAGCTTGATTGGACGCTTTGTTAAAGAATAAAATCTGCATTTCCACCACTCTATGCTGAACATCTTTAAACAAAATGTTTTTTTTTTCTATTAAAACACATAGTTGGCATGCCCTAATCTTTTAAACTGTTTTAGCTAAATTGGTTCCACAACTAGAAACTAAAAAATCGGTTAATTATTTCCTTCTGTCTGCCTTATTTATGTTTGTTCCATATTAAGTGACGTATATACCAAAATAGAACAGTTTTTTTTCCAAATCGCTTTTGCTTTGCGGTGTTTGATTGTACATTGATTGAAACTCCTGTGTAATTAATCAAAAGCCATTGAAAGTGTTTACGCTGAAATTTTTCATTGTATTTTTTGTTTCCCCCCCCATAAATAGTAATGTTTCCGCTGGAGCCTTTTAAAGGCCAAAAAATGTAAAATAAACACGGTTTATTACTGTTCACGGATTCGCATTTTTACAACCCACTTATTTTCCAGCACTTCTGCCTCAAAACGAGTCGCATCATAATCGCCACACCAGTGGAGACGGGTTTCATCGGCAACGAAACAACTTGCCGAAAAGACCGAACCAATCGTCAGATTTGCCCGTTGGCCTGAACCGAAACAGCGCCATGTTGGATGAGGTACCAAGCGACGGGATATCTTCGCTCCGAAAGTATCTTTCCGTCTTCGTCCTCTTTCTGATCAACCTGCTTAACTACATGGACCGGTTCACGGTTGTAGGTACGTCTATGTTAATGGAATGTGGTTTAAATTTTTTTATTCTTGTTTATATTTAGTATTGAATCATGTTCCGGATAAATGCCTGATTTTGTTATAGTATGTTGCTGGTACTGTAAAAATGCATCAAAACCACATCTAACCATACGTGGAATATTATACTAATGTACCATGGTATACGGTGGTCACATCGAAACCAAGCAATTTCCGCCTTGTTTTTTTGTATCGAAGTATTTGCATGGGCGTCAAAATTGCCTCATTGTACCACACGACCATTTGTGCCCATTTCTGTATAAAATCAAACGCCTACCTTTACAAGTGCATTGGAATCGGGATAATTGCGCAATGTTATCATCAAAAACATTAAGTGTAAAAAACTCTTGGCTAGAGTTCCGTAGTACTATTTCCTGGTATAAACCTGCAAAATGAGCTAACACATTGGGTTTAATAGTATAGCTCCACTCTCGGAAATGTTTGCCGAATATGTAAATTTATTTTGTTACCAGGATATCGGTATACTGCGAGTAGATGTGTTGCATTAACGAAATTAAGGCTTAATTTTTAAATGTAAATTGCATGACATAATAATTAAACTGTCAATTGCCACTAAAACAATAGAAGTACAAAAGTACTGATAATATGGAAATGCTTAAAATGTAGAAAAAATCGCATTTATACCAAAATACTTTCCATTTCAAACAATATTTTCTGGAATTTTGCATTTTTCATGTTTACAAATTTTGGGTACTTCTTAGTATTGGTACTTATCATACAGGGCTTTGGTGAATACCACACGTACATTACACTTTGTATTGGGTATCTATAATTAAATGTGTGTATTTCGGTCTATCGTGTGTAATTTCCGAGCCCATGCAGTATGCAGTATACAATTGATATGCATCGCTCTAACTTATATTTGATTGGTTGATGAAATTAGGCGTGTCCCGTAGGTGGAATTGTCATTGTTGAAATGCAATACCTTTTATATGCAGTAAATGCCTAGTCGTAACTCGTGACCATAAGGTCGTTTGCGCTATTTCTATAGCCTACTCTATATTTTGTCACTTTTCAAAGCACAATAACATGATGCATACTTTGGTCCGCGAAAAATACTTAAATAATTTTTTTGAGACGAATATAACGTTTCTTGTTGTAAAATAAATAATGCTTTACTGCTTTGATTTGCCGTCATTTTAGGTTTAACCACATATAGCATTTTGTCTCGGGTAAGAAAAAATAAGCATTTCCACGGCTTGTAATTTATCCCATTCGATCTTAAGTATATTGCAACCACATTCCCGCCACCATTAAACTGCAATTAAGGCTTACTAATGTGCCCCCTTAGGCTTACCCCTGCTCTTTTTGCGGTATTTCTTAAAGCTCGGTAAGTTATCTTGATTGACTTGCTGCCTGTACATTAATTGTGCCGCTCCACAAGCGAGTTGGGTATGTTTATAAATACAAAATAAATTTCTACATTGTTTTGTCAGTCTTTAACCAGTTAATAACACTAAAATATGAAAACAAATGTTAGCACATCGATTGCGACGATTTGTCTTAACACTGTTTTAAAATCCCCGATTGTAGTCGTTCGTGTGGGTTAAAAATCAAGTCCTGCTACTCCCCAACCTTTTCTTATACATAACTTGACTGACGTCAGTTTTAAACTTATAAAAAGTATTACTAATAACCCCCTCCACCATAATGGTTAAAATTCTTTACAGCGGTCATTTCTTCTCTGGTTGATAATTCCTATTTTGTCATTTCGTTAGACCAAATAGCGCCATATTAACGTTTCCATGGAATGATAAGTCTCTTAACACGAGTTAAAGGAACAGCAAACCATCTGCCAAGAATACATTTTAGTTCAGATGTTATAATACTGAAAAGTCTGATGTGATTTGTACCTTAACTATAAAGTGATATAGCTTATTACAGCTTAACTATAAAGTGATATAAATGCCTTAAAATCAGCCGTTTTGGTGACAAAACTGAGTATAACGAAACGGTGTTGGATAAGAAAATCGAATATAACTGATTCCTCATAATTAATCTATATCTCTTGATATTGATTGATCTTGTGTGTGGATGTGAAAAATGAAAGTCTTAGTTTATCCCAGGATTAGGTAAAGTACAGGGGTGTTATGGGGGATCGTAAGATTATCTCGTGATCGCTATCGGGTTACTTGAGCTACTGTGTGCTGTGAAGTCAACGCTTAGTGCCGTAGTTATTATTAACAAACTAGATAGGGCAACGCTAAAGGGAGGGAAGGAGGGAAATTGATAACCAAAACTATTAGAATTAATTTTATCCCCTTCCCAAACACTACCCTTAACCCCAGAACTAACCCTAACTCTAACCCCATGTTTAAAACCAACTCGGATTCTCCAATTTTTGTTTTCGTGTGCAGTTTTCTCCCTTCCCGCCTTCCCGCTTTCCCTCCTTTTAGTTTTCCCCAACTAGATATGCGAAGAAAAGTTCTTTAATCTATAAAATATGTGAATTATGACGACACGGTCGTTTTTAAATTATTTTCTACGCATTAAAAATAACAGTATCACAGCGAAACGTTAGAAGTGATATCAAATCCTTCCGCACAAGTTAATAACGAAACATCAAGCGAAAGTCTGGCGATTGAAAATAGATTGACACATTCGGTTCTAATCAACTTTGCCGCGTTAGATTGTACATTCGGTTCTAATCAACTTCGTTGTTACTTTCGTTCCCAAAGGTTATATCGAGTTCCTTCGACGTGTAATTCCAATTATCCCGTCGAGGGATTAGGTACGTGACGTTGAAGGTCTTTTAAGTTACGTCATAATCGGGTTTGTTCGCTGACAACTTACGCGTCGCCATCAAAGGTTATAAGCTCAGTTCATACGTTAATAGTTGTTTGTAGCTCGAATACGTTTTTTAATTTCCGTTTAGCTGCTAACAGTTGCTAAAACGCAACCTACGTCGATCGTACTGGTATCTACCTTATGACAAGTCGTTACGAATTGTATACATTTTTTCAGGACTGGTAATGATTTGAGTTCGTTTTTATTTTCTTTCTAAGGGTCACTATTAAGTTTCAAAAAGAGGGAACTATTAACATTTTTTCAGGTAATCCCTAATCCACCGTAAACGCAAGGAATTTAAAACCACAGAAATGATAAAAACTTCACGATTCAGTAACCAACACAACACTAAAGTTTCGACCCCTTTTTAATTTCCTTAGTTCTCCATTTCGCCTGGTATTAATCCGTTTTAATACGTCACTAACAGCTGCAAATGAAACCGGAACGAACCGGCGAATGTAGAAAGGATTAAAATGCTTAAAGGTAAACTAGTTCCGCGCGGCGTGAAAATACATTATGCTATACTTCCAAACCTACAGAGCAGGAAACATGTTCTGTAGGCGCAATGTGCTAAAGTGTTTTAATTAGATTATTGTCTTGCCAACGTAATTCGCAATAAACAATTAGTTCACACTGTTTCATTTTCCGTTAAAACTACGGAAACCTGCAATGGACGGTGTCCCGTAAAATAGAAAGAATAATTGTATTTCGGACCAGGGCTTCGCATTTAAATGATCAAAAAATCAGTCCTGAGTTTCGTTTTGTTACAAGAAAACATTTTTTCCAATTAAACCGGAAAATTAAAGCCCACTCCATATTCTCTGCTTTCAACTTATATCGCAGACAACAAAGAAAGCAAATTGATGATAATGAAATAAAAGATATGTGTTATAGGAGGTTCTGTCATTAACATAACAACAAAAATATCATCATTTGCCTCTACAAATAGTAGTTAAACGTAATACTTTAACATTCAGAAAATAATTTGTCCTCACTTATATAAGATCTTCTGAGAAATCTAAACTTGTTTGGTTGTTGTAACATACTAAGCTATCTTATAATTTGTCGCTACCAATGATCGTCATTTAAACATAATGCTTAACACTTGCAAAATATTTTTTCTCAATTTATTCTCCATAAGATCTTCTAAGAAATCGAAAAACGGTTTATAATACAAACCGCATGTTAGTGATTTCTATATACTTGAAAGGTGTTAATTGCAGAGTCGTGTAAAACATGTAAAGTCATGTATTTTAGGGATTTTGTTGTATACACGGCACGCGTTATAATATAAACACTGCAACTCATTGCGCGTGGCGATATACAAGTCCATTCTTCTCGAATCAGTTATTGATTTTCGACGACCTAATACCGATTGCCCGATTACCGATGGTCTATTTAATCATAATATCAGTTTTCCAATGCGCTTAATAACGTAGAACTGTTTAAAAAAATGTTCGCTAAAAAGCGCATTTTCCATGCATAATTGCCCTGTGGCTAAAAAAATTTTTGAGTGTACACTTACAAAATATAATCTCTCTTTATGGTTTTATTAGTTCACTTTTATGAAGCAAACAATAATCTGCCGTTGTATGTTTTGACTGAGCTTACTTTTTTACTTTTAAAAGACTATTTTGTTAATTTAATTCCTATAACGACGATGCATTTTTTTAAAAGGTTGTTCCAATTTATTCTAAAAATCATAAAGCACATTTGGTATTAAATTTATCCACTTTTTCGAAATTTAAAGCGTTTGTTTAGTATTTGATTACTTTGTGTTATTGGTTTAGCGTGGCGTAGTGTAGGAAGAGTTTCATTTAAAATGCGCGCCAAATTTGTCATCGTAATTACAAGCGCTACGTGTCTTGTTTTGCCGCTTGCTCTTGTACCCCACCTACCGGTTACGAAAAGTTAAACATCTAACCACATGCAGGCGCTATGCAGCTTAAAACTTAAAAAAATATCCGGTAAGTACATCAAATAAAATGGATCTTTACCAAAAAGGCAATTAATGTTAACTGTATAAAAATATTAAAAAACACAAGATATCCGTATGTCGCCCCGGTATCTAAATATTTTAAAAATTAATTTTTAAAATCCTGCGCCCATACAGCTTATCAATTATAAAAAAAAAAAGCTCATTTGTATTAGACTGGACGCAAAATCTATTATTTTCCCACCAGAAAATCGTTGAATTTCCTCCGCCATGTTGTTTCACAGCTTACACCGATCTCCCGTTAGATCCTTCAATTCTCCCACCGTGTCATACACACTTTTTCATCTAATATCTGTTATTTGACCTCTAATAAACTGTTTAAACATGGAGAGTGACCTCTGTTAAGCACGTAATTCTAGTTCATGACCTTTTTTTGCAGCACAATTTCCTACATGTTTCCCACTGCGTTTTAAAGTCTGTATTTTCCCATGGCAAGGAGTAGTAGGCTACCGCGTATTTGTGCTTTTTTACGACCTAACATGTGGCTGAATGAATGGTTAACGCGACCGATACATGTACCGACTCCTATACAGAAACGGTCCAAATGACGAGTACATCTTGGGATCGAAACTGGTTCACTAAAAAAAATATTTTCATATGCCAGTTGGTGTCAGTTGGAACCAGTTTAATTGCGAGTATTAAAAATCGAAAATTGGAAATGGAAACGAAAGTTTTCGGGTTTTCTTGACTGTACCATGGACTTGCTTGCGCATTTCAATTTAGTTTCGGTATGACTGGTATTGTCGCGCCAAGTTACTTGACCATTTTTTGTAAGTTTAAGAAACATGCATCCAAAAATCATGCCGAGTGTCAAGAGACATTTTTTTGTAATTTTTATGACACCTGCATCTAAAATTGCGGGACATTCCCCACAACAGTCCAAAAAATAATTCCCATGCACGTCGTACATGCTACTGGCGGTGTCTCGCGTCTTTTTCAGTTGTATGCTAATCGAACCGCAAGCCAAAGTCGGTGATTCGTCTTGGCGATTTGCCTACAGCGGAAAAGTGTCGAATTCGACTGGTAATTAGGGAAACGCCGATCAAACGCTCCGTGCACGTGTGTATCACCACATACCGAAATTCGACTTTTTACACCTTCCCCTTAACAAAGCGGCCAACGTGAGTAAACACAGTGCAATGTGTACGGATTATTAAGTAGTAGCTTTTATTAACATTTACAAAATGTCCTTTTCAAATATGGCACCACGCTTCGAGTACAACACGAAACAATAGCAACAATGCAAATGCTATTTCATTTAAAATGCAATTTGACATTTTGGTTTCTCAAAATTCCTTTTCCATTAGTTTTATACACTGTTTGGCATGTTCGATTAGGTATTTCAAATAATATTGCAAGTACGAAGTATTGCGTATTACTATACTGAACAAGTGTTATTTTCATAACTTACTATAAGATTCGTTGTTTTTTTACAAACTGCGCCGACGTTTATTTTATATAAAGCCCTAACTTATAGGTGTAGCCGTACCGCCAATACGTAAAGAATGTGCGAAGTTAAATGATTAACGTAACGAGTCGGTAACGGCGGGCGATGTTGTGCGATGTATTTGCATTGCAGTTATGCATTAGTTTGCCGGTGCCTGTGCTCACAGAGTGGGCAAGGCGGTGATGGGGTTTGTGTTTGCATTTCAACGGTACGAAGCACCGCTATTCTCAGTGTATTATGTCATCTCACGTCACCCGGCCTTACGACATCGGCTTGCGGCACGCGGTAAGAGCTGTTTTAATGTCCAACTAAAAGCGTGGCGATCGATGCAGATTTGTGAAGTTTTTGACCCATTTTGGGCTCGCTAGAACGGTTGTGTGCCGAACGTTAACGCGGCCGATTTATAAACAGATTACCGTATAAAAATGCAGTCTATCTTATACTGGCCACTAAGACCGATTATTTGTGTAAAAATCTGTATGAATCGATTCACCAACACAACCAGTCAAGCCGTTCACTGAGAACGTTAGCCACTTACACGGTATATATTATTGTTATTATGGTCGCTTGAAGTAATATACGCACCAGAATATGCGCGCCACCCGTCTATTTATACGATTATCCTACTGATTATGCGAGACACCTATTTACGTTTACGTTTTTTCCAATTATGCACGTTTAAATGGTCATCAAGCTGCGTACGGTCTGCACTCGTTCACCTGCTTATCATTCACATGTATGTAACATACCAGCAGCGTACATATTTAATCTTATATTCCCCACAAAACCCCTCCCAGATAGCTTGTCTGCTTTGCTCCACAGTTTCCAGGTTTCCGCACCAGTCGCCCACCAATATACGGTACGGCGCCTCGCTTTTGCCCGAATTAACCTCTCTGTGACCACCCTTATCATATTGTTAACGAAATTACGACAACAAAATCGAGGTCGGCGGGAGTTGGCTCGCATTTTGTGGAAGAATATTATTCTCTCTATCGCCCAGACTCCCTGTGCCTGTTTCCTGCCGATAAGCTTCCGTTTGAACTCGACTTTTACTGGGGTAATAAGTGTGCTAGCGATATTCTACTTTTTAGGACAAGAATTTTTTTAATTTTAATTCAAATTCCGAATTAAAACGCAAATACGCCGTCGCCTTACCAGTAGCTACCTTCTTTTCCGGCATTAGTATGGATTTTAGATAGAATTATTTTTGAATTGAATTCGCATTATATCTGTGAAATCGGCATCGCTTCTACATTGCTTTACCGTTTGGGCCCCATTTCCCTAAACTGCTGTTTTTCTTCATTTAAATCGACAAAATTCGACGACCACGCCGTATGCCGCGACTACATTCCAACCGTTTAATTAGCAAATGCAAATTAAATAAATCGTTTCTCCTTTCCAAGTTTTTTTCCATTTTCTCTGCAAGGCCATGAGCCAGACCGCATGAATAAACCATAATTAACGAGAAGTCCCACGCGTTGCTCGGTCGACTCCCGCTCCACAACGTCTGTTAAACATCAACCGCTGTCTGCGATCACAACCCAACCCGGTATGGACTCCCAGCAGAATCACCGCTGGTGCTCTTCGCTGATGCATCTGATAATCGTCGCCGATTTTACGGTGATTTCGCCGTTTTCTTCCTTTTTGGCGGCGATTCGCGAGCGATTTGTATACGCGATGTTCCCGATAATGTATACAACTGTTCTATTGTTGTGCGGTCAGATTGTTTTCCGTTATTGGTGTAGCCCGAGCAGTGCATCTTTATAGGCGAAAATATGTAACTACGGAAATTTACAAATTTTCACCGATCACTAACCCAACCTATTACGGGTTTTCGCTAAGACCAATACACTACGCCAGGTTATAAGATTATAGGGGTCTTGTATTATGACACCATCTCATACATTTTTATAATGCAGGTCGATTCAGGAAGTAGAAAATAATTATTTAAAAATAATTGTTTCCAGTCCTGAATTTTGAATCTCATTCTGTGTAGTTGGAAAGAGGAAAGCGTCATTTCCATATTTACTGATGGGGAAATCCACATTGAACGTTGTGTAATAGGTGTCGGTTATCGTCTGATCACTCGTGAGGGAAATTCGGATATTAAAGAATTTATCACTGTCATAGTCCCATGGTCTTCTTGCCGAAGCTATTGCAGTACCATTACATACGATGAAAACGTTGCTACAGTTTTTGGTACCGCCGGGTTTGCCACCTTGTTTTTTAGTCACAGGCATTAAATGACCGATAAGGTTCAGGTTCGATCTCTGTTCTGTCCTTTTTTTCTGCGACCGTTGACTCTAGTAAATTCACATGAAACAACTAAAAAGTTCAAGTATTAAACTGGTTGAATAGCTCTCATAACCCGACTATGTGTAACACGAGGTAACATGACGATAAAAATGCCTTCTCAGTACCAACCCCAGCGATACAACATTTTTTTAGTATATTTTTACTTTTTTAAACTGTGCTAGTATTCGAATCCTTAATGGGTTAACTACCAATACCGTTTCTGCATAGCATTGTTATATGATTTCCCCGCGATACAAATAGACACCCCACCCGATTCTTTACCCCTAAAACCCCCTTGCAGGCGTTCTACTCCAAATCCAAGAATTCTTTAACATCAGCAACGCTTCTGCGGGACTCCTTCAAACTGTGTTCATCATCAGTTACATGGTGGTGGCTCCTGTCTTCGGCTACCTTGGCGATCGGTACAATCGTAAGATCGTGATGCTGGTTGGCATGATCATTTGGTCGGGATGTACCCTGTTCGCTTCCTTCGTCAACAACCCATCGGTAAGCAGTAAAAAAATGAAATTGCGACTCGTGATTTAAATTTAAATAAAAAGCGTTTAAATATATTTGTTTTGTTTTACGTTTTTTATTGTTGTTAAGTTGAAGCTTAAAGATATCACCTTCGTCATTATTTAATATGAGCTAGTATTTTGTGTTCTTTTCGCAAGTTCAATGCAAAGCGGTGAATTATAAGCTTACACTTGTTGTAAAATAACATAAGACTTTGAAAACCATTCGGTCGCTTAACCAGAAATATTGAATATCATCATTATGCAGTTTTACACTGGCCAAGTTTCGGTAATGTGTTAGTCGCTATAAGTCCGTTTTTAAATGGTAACCTGTTTATGGACCAGCCAGGCTAACCATTATTGTTCTATTGGCGGTGACTCTACGACGTTACGGTGCGTTTAGCGGATTTGTCTTTCAGTGTCCTTCCCTTCAATTCAAAAACCGCAAGATCTTTGTAGGTGCGGCGTCTGCGCTTCATAATAACCGGTTCGCCGTTCGAGATTTCGATTTTGACAATCTACAAATTAGCGTCAGGCCGAAAACCGCCTTTGCCACACCGCATTGTTTCGGCGCATAGCGATGCAGTGATGTCATCGCTTGTGCTCGCCTTTATGCCGAGTATGGTGTGCTACCAGCGATAAGGCGTAGTTTAGACTAGCAATTTTAACGAAGCACTGTTAACGCCGTTCACAATGAAGTTCGACGAAAAATGTAAGTTTTCCGCGATTTTTCCTGTTTTTTTATGGTCTGATGCAAAAATTGAACGTTTTAACGATTCTAATGAACTTAATCCGATGTTGTGTATATATAAAACCCATATAATCGCGATCTTTAGGTTTTTTTCTTATAAGTTCACGTTTTAATGCCTAAAGTTTCGATTTAGAATTGTAGATATTTAACAGTGCCCTATTTTGTTCCATTTCTAGTTTAAGCGCAAGGTTGTGCGCTAAATGACGTCATAAAGAGGCGGTTATATTAGATAGCTAATTGCTGTCAGTTTCCCTACTATACGCGCATTCTCTTGGCATATCCGTGTTAATTGTCGTATCTTGCACTTGTGCGTGAAGTTGAAAAATTGTATCCTACCTTAATATGTGACAAATGGCTAAGTAATAAAAACGGTGTCAAGCATTAAGCTGTATGCCCCCTGTACAATTTATGTTGTTATACTTATTCATTGCTCATTACTTCAATCGTCGTATAAACTGCATGTTGTGATATTTTGTTATCTTTGGGGAAAGGGAACCAAAGCATAAAACCACAACGGGTAGTACTTTCTCGTAAATGTTTTGAAATATTACTCGACTTCTTTATCAATCAGAATTTCAAAACGTTTTAACACGAAACTTACCCTTTCCCGCTTTATACGAAATCAATTTCCTTACACCCGAAAATTCCCCAAGTTTTCCCCATTTCCCCTCGAATACATCGCCTTTTAAAAGCCGCAAACCAGCTATGCTACATCGGGTTTCCGTTGTTGAAAAGCGAAGAACCGTGACGGTTTTGTCTCGCCCGACTGGAACATACGCGGCGAACGTGCGTGGGTGGGATCCGTGCGGTCGCCGGTTCGATTCCCCACGGCGGTGTGACTCAAATTCATTTTGTAACTTTGTAACCAATAATAGTCTATATGACATGTAACCTTGCCAGTAATAGTCTGTATGTATAAATAAGCCTCGGGAAGTCGGTATATGCCACGACAAGGCCTATATCCCATTATATAAAATGACATCAATGGGCTTACCCAACCAAACTAGAATCCGCCGGGTATTTTTATATAGCGTATGTATTACACAAGGCTGATTTTTACTATTCCTTTTTTTTGCCAAAAAACGTTTAAAATTAGAATTTCGTTTATGAAAACGTCGTATTTCCAAACGACTTCTCGCGCCCTGCATGAATGGCGTGTCGGGCTCTGTTCCTACTTGATTGCTTGTTGGCAAATGGGAGCGGATATCCTTTGTACCAGGTCTGCTTTCTCTTGGGCATTCGGGCCTGCTTAATTAATTGTTCGACCTATTTTGGGAACCTGGTTGACGCTGTTTTAGGGCGTCACTTTCGTGTATGCGCGCCATGAGACACAACCGCTCCCGTGGTCAGGTGGTAAGCTTGATGTTCTTGACCATACAGGCGCTGGTTTCGATATTTACCCTTGTCACTTTCTGCGCTGTTGTGTATGCAATGCATTCACCTAATATTGCTTGATATATTGGATTAATATGGATCGATCGAAATCTGTTATGTATGAAATGTGCAAGGCCCTATAATAGCTCCAGCGACTGTAAACACAAGGTAATTTCAATCTTTACAGTCACTGCATACGTGGTTGAAATCGTTCAGTTTCTTCTATATCAACTATGTTAATTCGAAAACCTTTCCGAAATGACATCAGCGCGTTATGACGTCACCGAAAATGACGTCATCAATTTCGAACTGCGCAGGAGTCGCATACCACAATAGCAGCTATCGATCAAGATTGCGAAAGACCGCCAAAAGTCTAATAAAATCACCCCTGCTGAGAGCCCAGCATGTGACCGCCGTCCGTCGGCGCCTTCGATATGAAATACCCCAAACCGCTGTAATATCATCCCAGAATCAATTTCCCGTTCATTATTTGGATATTGCGACGGCTCCGGCGCAGTTTTCTATTTGACAAGTCTTATATTGAAATGCTTGAAGGTGGTCAATACCGCGTTTTGGCCCCACTTGCAGTCTCTCACTAAGTTTTGTTGTTTTCCTATTCAGTTTTGTAATTTAGAATTAATAATTTCGAATCGTGAATTTCCAAACTTTTTATATATACTTAAAAAGCAAGTAAACAATAACTGTTTTTTATGCTAAATATATACGACATAAAATGCATGTTATGTCTTTGATGAAAAAAAATTGATTTTTATTTATAATAACCAGAATTATTAGCTGATAAGCAATTCTCCAAACAATGCTATAGTATTGGTTCGAATTTAAACAAATAAACAAGTCTTTCCTCACTGTGTAAAGACGTTTTTTTCGAATTGGTGGTCTAAATAAATATTTTGGAACCATTTTTGAATCGTGAGACTAAAATAGACACCCATTCATCCTTATTCGTTTCTTAGATAAGGCGTAGAAGAACCTTTGGCGCGGTTGTACAGGTGCTGTATTGCAGGATATACCTGTTTCCATATAAAGAGGTTAAAATACCGTGTTTTCCAACGGATATCCCAAACTTTCAGCCCACAACTGACTCAAAAGCGTGACCATTGTAAACATGTTTACTCACAATGCTCTTTGTGACGCAGCACTTCATATTGTTCCTCGGGATGCGGGGATTGGTGGGCATCGGCGAGGCGTCATACTCCACCATAGCTCCTACCATCATCGCCGATCTCTTCGTGAAAGAAAAACGAACCAACATGCTCTCTGTCTTCTACTTCGCTATTCCAGTCGGAAGGTAAATTCTTAGTTTTTACTGATTATTGGCACCAGAACTCTCTTAAAGAGATATACAGCCCACCCCACGGCAACCACATCCTTAAAGTTACGACATTTTTTAACCAACAACCCCTTGCGATATAACTTGCAAGTAGCTCCCGTTCTGCTAACTTTTTTATTTCTACGAAAAATCATTTTTTAGATCAAAAGGAGCGACCAAAAATGGATTATTTGAGTTTTTTTTTAACCAAAATCAAAATAGTTTGTTCTAAACCGCAATTTATTATACCATACTAGCCAACCTTTACATAAGTCCCAATGAGAAATGGCCCAAATGGTTTAATACATGGAAATACAATATTGGCTTTGACCTATATACCAATCGCGCACAGCATAACAAAGCTGGGTCGTGGTGGCTCTTACTTTCTTTATCAGCGCCGGATAAAGTAATTCCGTTTCCCGTTAACGCCCGTGCGGCCAATGTGTTTATCAACAAAGTCTAGATTTCGCACAAATCAGCCAGTGGCTACGGACGGCTGTAACTCTCGCCGATAACTCGGGCTTTAATGCGCGCGCATGCACACCAGAGTTACATTCCGCGCATTCCGCTACGCTCCGGCGCGCTTATCGGTCACGTGGCGAGGCGACAGGCGGAAGTCGATTACAGCAGCTTCTATATTTAAACGAAAGTCGGGCCGAATTAACCAAGGACGCAGTTTGGCACCAGCCGTATTCTAGCAGTTCCTACAAAAGAGAGCAGTCAGTTACAGCCTAGCTTACCGCCGCCAGCCCCCCACTAACAAATAGGCAAAGCCCGAAGTACTGTGCAATTCGATGATCGTATTTACGGGGCTATATAAACAGATTTAGAATTAAACCGCTGCGTAATCGCATTTAGATTATGACTAAGCGTTGCGATGTCCAGCAGCGAGAAACTGACCACTGGACTGGACCGTTGCGTTTTCGCTCAATTCAGGCGACCTTTGCCCGATGTTGCATCAATCTCAGTCAGCGTTTTTGTTTCCTCGTAGTTTCATTCTTCGTCAACAGAATTTCGTTTCACTCGTTGTTGCTAAATCTCCATTGTGTTTCTCGCAGTGTGGACCGTTTAATTATAGCACACGTTGTAATTTCGGGCCTCGCAACCAGCTTACTAATGTTAAAACGCCGTGATGAGCTCACCAAAACGTGACAGCGGGCAATAGACGTTTAAAACAAAGAGGCGGCTTACTTCGACTATTTCGTATATTTGTTTTGTATATTTTTTGCTGTGCCGCACTCTAAGCATGTGTTGTCGCTGTGTCGATTGTGAAATGCTATTTACTGCACTTCCAGTCACGTTATTTTGCGATCAGCATCTGGCCGAGGTCCAATTAACCTCATGCACCCACATATGCTTAGTGGTGCAATTTGTTCTCTTGTCAAGCATTTGTTAAATAGGCAACATTGGTTTGCAACCGACAGAATGGTCAGAATATTGCCAGGGAAGGGGCCTCAACAGTTAGTTACGTCAGTATATTTCGTTGGACTAGAAAGTATAGCTAATTTAACTATAGTTTATCCTGCACGTGTATGCCCAGTGTATAAGAAACTAAAGGGTGTTGTAACACGAGTAGAACAATTATCCTGTGCCCAATGTCGAGTTATGAAAGCTGTTGCGGACTATTTTATATTTTGAGGATCCACCTTTTGTTAAAAACCACCTACTTAGCGCAGTAAAGTCGCTTTACTAGCAAATGTAGTAGTCCGGGCACTTCCAAATCAATTTCGCATTCAAAAACCTAATTACTGCCATGAACAAAAATGTGGCGCTTTTTTCCCGGCAGAGATTTTGTTATGATTGTCTGTAGATTCTGTAGTTTGTGTATTTAAGTCGACCTATTTACAAACGGCCCTGGATTTGACATACCAACTGAATCGAATCCACCTAATTGGCTACAATGCAGTACATGTACTTATGCCGTCGCTACTGCTAGTTTGGATCGTTTGTGTACTCGCCTTGCGTTAATCCATTCTTTTCTGATCGGATTAGGCATTGACGAATCCTGTTTTGCTCGCGAATTTGATTAAGAGGCGAGCCGGGAAAGGTACAGTCCAATTAACCGACAAATGATTAACCTTCTTAAGTCGGTCGCTCTGCCAAATCACAACGCAAACACTTGGGCAAGTTTAAACAGCGCGATACGGCCAATGTACATAGTGACTGCAGTACAGTATTAGGGCTTCACTGTGAGGCGGTACCCGTCACTCTCGGGACAATTGTCGTGGGAATGCCACGGAGACTATTCGGTAATTGAGATGAGACCTGTATACTGTCTTATAGTCCAAAGTACAGCAAGTAGCAATCGGTGTTTTGGCTGACGCTTTTTTTTATAAGACACTTGGCGCAGTAAGGCAGGTATTACTTCTACGCAAGCTAGAATGCGAAAGTGTTTAAATCGCCGTTGTTAGTAATCCGTTAAGAGCTTTCCAACTGGCTTGAGCTCTCGCGGAAATTCCGGCAAAATCGATGTGGATTACGTCATCGGAAATTATGTGTTGTTGCTTAATGCACGGTACATGGCACAGGTGTTGGTTGAAGTAAGCGCTGATTAAACTGCGACGATGCGGAGTATGACGCATTCTTGTACCGGTAAATCGCTTTTTCACAAGTGCGTTCCAAACAGAATTCGACCATCGCCAATCCAAGGTTGGATTTTCGGGCAAAAACAATTTTTCGTGTGTCGTAACATAGAAGGGGGGCGCGGACTCGTATTGGGATGATTTAGCTTAGTTTACTTAGCGTGTCGCGCAAATCTGCCCCATACCGTCATGTGTCGTCATTCGCCCGCCCGCCGCACGGCCGCAGCTACACGGTGTAAAAGATAAAGGATCGTGTTCGTCTATCTGCGCGATAAGATACAAGTCGGGACTCCCATGTTCCCCAACCGTTGGTCGAGGATTTCATTCGAAGTCTGATCGAGCGCCCGTTCGCTCACATCAGCGCAAGACCACGTGGTCGCATTCCGCTACGCTTGAGCGCGTTGGGCGTGTCCTCGCGGCCTGGGCCGATTCTCGCGATTTCTCCGTTCTAACCCGATTGTTTATAGTAATCTCTACTTTCCAAAAGTCGGGCAGAGCGCCAGGCCCGCCAATGTAAACAGAGCCTGTCCGACCGCATCCCGTAAAACCTGGCCAGTTTTTCGATGCGTAAATAATACTTGAAGCACTCAGCAAGTGCATAAATAGTGCGGGGCGATTCGTCCTTGTCTCGGACCAAGCTTGCATGCAAGAGAACCCGCAAACGGAAGGAAAAAGGCGCTCAGTTCACCCGACAATAGGCCAACTTTTCACTGAACATAATTAACCGCAGTTTATAGTAGGGTATAGTCGAGTAAATTCTGCGACTGGCTGTGCTTTTAAAGCTGCGCCTAAATTGTTTGTCTGATTAACGTAACCTGTCTAAGAGCGCCTCTCTTACACGCAGAAGTTACGAATAAAATACAGGTCAGGCGATTATCAAAGCAGCTTGTAGCACATGACGGTGCCTACTAATCTTAGGCGCGGTTAGACAGGTTTTCTTTAATAAAGCCCGACGCTCAGGGCTAAAATATACAGCATTTCTTAGTGGGCTAAATATGCAGGTGTTCACTTGGTTTAAAATAGCTCACGGCGCTTACTATAATAAGAACGGTCAGGCGCCCGCGTTCGGTTGCTTTATATGTGTAGAGCAGAAAGAACACGGTTTGCCGAACCTAATCAAGTCGGAATTTGGGTTAAATTGCGGACTAATGTTCCGCCGATCTGTTACAACTTCAATTGGAACGTGAATTGAGTCATTCAGTGAATCATTATCTCCAGTAAAGATAGCCCGGTTCTGTTCTGCTGGGAATCGATTTGAAACCAAAGTGTTTTCGGTTTCGCTATAGAGCGTGGCGCAGATAGACAGGTCGCCGAGAACGTACTGTGTTCTTAGAATGTGGATTCTCTGAAATGTCACTGCAAGTTTCGTTTAAGTTATTTAGTTAAGGGGTAAGTTAGTGAAAGTGAGTACGGTATTTTAAAATTTGCTTTACAGAAGGACGTTATTGATAATTCGCAACGAAACGAAAGTCCTGGTGCCATTGCCGCGTTTGTGTACTGTATGTTTAATGCGGAACACTGTAATTTAAAAAAAATTATCTTTTTTGAATAACATCAGTTAACTTATCACTCGTTTAGGAGCGTGTATTGATATCGTGAAATGGGTTAATCTACCCAGTTCTGAAACAGCGTTGTTCATGTAACTCTGCGTATCCGGTTGTAGTAGCGAAATCGACCCGTTCTCTTGCTCGCCAGCTTTCCGAATTCGTTTCGTTTCGGTCGAAATTTCGGCGGGAACCTTTCTGCCCAATAATCGGTTAAACCTAGAGAAATCCGGCCAATAGAACCCGACTTGAATCTTACAATGCTGCTTCCTCTGACACTCGGGTATCAATTTCAGTGGAAAGAATGTTTCGCGGCGGCCAAAAGGCTTTAGATACTGCCTCCTACCGCTCTGTAGGGTTGCCTAATTGGGTCTGTCTTTTACACAGTAAACTCCCAGAGTGCTGATGTAAGGCGATATCGCCGTAATGGTATGTTCCTTGAAACCGAAAACCCGCTCACAAAAACACTGCTCCCTTCTGGGAAGCAACGTGCTTTGACTGGCAGTGCGCGATGGGTTGTGCTGTACTAGCGAGTCCCGAACAGTTATATTATGCGTAAGGGTCTACAGATCTACCGCCTTGCCTAATTGCGAGAAAGCTTTACTGTGTACGATATATTTTCTTGAGATTTGCGGTTCATGGCATTAAATTTAGGCAGTGGACAATTGCGGGTCTGTACGTTGCAATTCCACCGGTTTGGACCGGTTAGTACCGGTTCCCGCGCTTTCGCAGCTCCCCGCTGAGTCGGCATTCCGGTCCGCTTGTTCCATGGACGTCACCGCTTCCGAGTGATTGCTTATAGGCGGCCTACTTTATGACATCATAAATACTAAAACAATGCTCCCCGGTGGCCGTGTGTTTCCGGTGCAAGACGCGAACCGTGGTTTCGAAGGCTCGCGTCGATTTCTTTTACCTTACGTTTATTAATACAGCAACGGTTAATTACTGCTTAAGCTCTGTACCAGGCGTTAATTGACGTGGGATTTTGAGGTTTTTTTAACAATTATCCACGGAGTGAAAGAATTGTATTGTTTTTGTTTATTGAGTTGTAAAACCGTGTGCACATTTTATGTGGTGGGATCACGAATTTTCACGTGTGATGGTCGTAACATATGATCGGCATGGCGGTGTGTGCAAAGCCCAATCATGTCTATGCGAGTTAGACGGGTTGGTTTTGCATGTGCCGACATTTAGACCTCGTCTAGCCGAATTTCAACATGAAATATTAACCCAATAACCGGGCGACGTTTTCACAGTCACGTTTTGGCGTCAAAATTCGGGAAAGAACCGTCGCGTTGAGGAATAGCGCGCCATTGAGCTACTGCCACTGGCGCACTACACTTCCCGCCGTGTAACTTCGGAAGGAAATTTCCATCACAATAGCGAAGTAAAGCGGACTCGTGTTACGCATTCGATCGTCGACCGTTCCATAGCTGTTTCCTCTCTACAGAACAATAGGCAAGGGGTAAATAAATTGGACTTTAGAGGTTATTTTTCATCCCGTTACCAGCGACAGCCTGTACGTTTGAAATACGCTAATTGTTGTGCGTTTTTCTTAAGAGAACCCTGCACCTATAAACAGACTGATTGTGACCGTGCTAAATTAACATGTTGCTTACTGAATCCAATATTTCTAGTATTTTTAAACAGTGTCTTATTTATACGGCATTTCTAAATGAACATACTTTTATAGGTAAATTTTTTTGATATTGCATACAATATTACTTTACTAATAAATATGTTAAAAAACAGCCTATCCTTACTACAGCCAGACAATTTTATTATTACTACCCCTGAACTAAACACTTTAACATAACCTTGTGTTTGGATAATTTTTATTTTCATGAGTTAGTTTAGTTTATTAATTTTTTGCCCGAGTATTAAAAATGGAAAACGAATAAAATCACAACACAAGAACAGGAAAAGACGGCAAAACGAACAGTCGTTAAAACAAGTCATAAAAAAGGATATACTTAAATAAATATAGACCAGAATGTAATCGCGTTCTGTAATTTCTTAATATAAAAAAGATATTTTATATTCATTCTAGAAAAGGGATATTTTATATCCATTCCATAAAAGTATGCCTTGTAATATTTGCTTAAATTTACCTCTTTGGTGCCCTTTGCCCGAAAACACAGAGTTAGGTTTTGTTTTAACATTCCAGTGGACTTGGTTACATCGTTGGTTCCGCGGCAGCAAAAGGCTTCGGATCATGGCACTGGGCGTTGAGGGTAAGTTTTTGTGCTTCTTACGCACCGACTACTTGTTCGAATCTATTTTGGAATTGTTATTTTTTGGTGATGCGGTAAAATGGCCATAGTTTTATGCAGCTTTTTCGTGGAAATTATCTCTTCTAAACTAAATTTATATGATATGTTTTAAACAAAAAAGGTTGAGTTGCAAAACAGAGATCCTGTTTTATAGACCTGTATTATGGCATTCATATTATTTTAAAATGAATAAACCTTATCCACACTCAAAATAATGATTTTCTGACCAAAACTGGTGTAATGGAAAGGTTGAATACGGCAAGCTTAAATACTGTGGAGTTTGGGTTATAAAGTTGAGTATGGGTTATCCTTAGGGCTAGTTGAGGAGTACTTCAGGCTTTGTTTGATGAGTTATAATCCTCCTCTCTCTTTATGGTGCCAGCTATATCAGTCCAACTTTCCGTGAATTCAACTAACTTTCCCCCTCCGGAAATTTTAACAGATCACTCCCGGACTTGGGCTGGTCACCATGGTGCTTATGCTGTTGGTCATACCAAATACCAAGAGGGGGGCGTCGGAGGCGGAGTCAGATCTAGTCGAAAAGAAAGAGACCGAAACAAAGACATCGTACAAAGAAGACCTGATCTACATTTTTAAAAAGTGAGTTATCGTTTAAAAAATGTGATATATACAGTTGGGTTGATCGTTTAAAGTGGTTGACCAACGGAAAAAATCAAATCCACATTGTATTTTAAATTGTAGGGAATTGCAGTATGCGTCACTTTTTGATTTATTTTTCTGACCCATCTGTTACTGGATTTATATGGATGGTAAGCGTCCATAATTGTATTCAGATAGCACTTCAGGCTTTTCACTTCTTTGCCTAATTCACAATAATATGGTTTACATTGCTTTACTTTATTTGCGTAAATTGATTGGAAGGCAAAGTAATAACATGACTGGCTGATATCCATGTTAAAATTTCCAAAAATGAAAAAAAAAAACAATACTATTTATGCATCCTACTTTGTACTTGGAATCTCCAACAGTTCCCTCCATTCTGCCAAACTGTGCTATCAACCACTTTTTCCCGTTTTCCAGCAAGAGCTTCATGAGCGTTACAATCGGGTTTACATTCATGGCGTTTGTGGTGGGTTCGTTAACTATATGGGGTCCCATATTCGTGGCGTACTCGCAAGTTATCTCTGGCGAGTTGCAACCCTGCACCGACGATGCCTGTGAATATGGAAAGTAAGTGAAACTCTATACTGTGCATGTATTATGGTGGCCTTATGAAATTAAGCCCTTACAGGTTTGAAAAAGCTATTTAAAACCTTTGTGGGTTGTAAATCGTGTGCAAAAAATAGTCTTTGCAGATATTTTTGTTGCTTGATCGGAGTTTTGCAGTTTGGATAATATTAAAATTGGCGGTATGTAAAAACAAGGAGTGAATAACGATATTGCTTTACACTGCCCGGTAATCATAAAAGTGCTTGCGTAAAGTTAAATTTGCATAAATTGAAACACACATTGATTAAAACTCAGGTGCAGTGAAAATTGAAAACTGACAGTGCTTTAAAAACTTGTTGGTTGTCTGCATTATCCTCAACATTTTAAAATAGCTCCAGCTGGATCCAGCAACAAGCTTTGTTTCGCTAATGGTTGTTTCGCTTATGAGTACACATTCATTGCTCAGCTGAGTTAGAAACAAACTACTGTATCCCAACCATGAAAGCTTGTGTAATGATCCACACATTCATTATTTCATGATTATAAGTCCAAAGTTTTACAGCGATGTTTTTTGTGTCAATTTTGATTGGAAATTTACTAATTGTGATTACTCAATCTTAACCCACCCCTCACAGCGTCTCGTTCGTATTCGGGTTGATCACATGCGTGGCGGGGTTCATGGGGGTGTTTATTGGGGCAGAGTCGGCCAAGCGATGGAAAGCGAGGGGTCAAAAGAACGCTGATGCTCTCGTCTGTGCCATCGGTAAGTGGGTGAATCCATGTGTGGGGCTATGGGGCTGGGTATAAAGTGGGGCTGTGAGTAAAAAAGAGTCCAAACTTATGGGGTTCCACTCTTGGGTAAAATCCATGTGTGGGTCCATGGGGCTGTGTATAAAGTGGGGCTGTCGGTAAAAAAGGGTCCAAACTTAAGGGGTTCCACTCGCTCATTTTTACAATTTGAATACAGGAAAGAGAGTTGGGGTTAAAGTTAAACTGGGTTTAGTTTATTGTGAGAATTTATTTTCCCCACTTTTATTGTGCAGTTTCGCTTTTTTACTACTTCTGACCATCGTTCATTGGTGCATTTTTAAAAATTTTTGTGAAACACCAATTGATTTAAATTTTGTCCACAGGATTAATATCAGCGGCACCACTGCTGTTGGCTGGCTTCCAACTAGCGACTGTCAATGTAACAGCAGCTTGGGTGAGTTGATCGTTTTTTCTTTTCCTTATTATTTGATTATACAAACTTACATGCAATGTTAATTTATTGAATCAAATAAGAACAAACAAATTTTGCTTACTCTCCAAGTATATTTTCGGAGCCTCGAAATTTTAGATTTAAAATTATTCTAGAAAATTTATAAAGTCTGAACTACAGTAAAAACTTATATTGCTTTCTTTTCTCGCAGACTTTCATTTTCTTAGCCGATCTCGCGCAGTGTTTGACTTGGACACTAGTGGGGGATATGACTCTGGTAAGTTTCTTAAAAACACAACGTTGCTTGAAGAAGTACGGTCGTGTGGCCGAATGGTTAACGCGACCGATACATATACCGACTCTTATACAAAAAACGGTCCTGGTGACAAGCCCATCATGGGTTCGAAGCTTGTCTCGTTAAAAAAAAAAAAAAAAAAAACGTTGCTTGAAGAATGTAGAAAGTTACAGATCATATCAACAGTGCCCAACACCTATACTTTAAATCTTATTGTATGTTATATTTTCCACTATTTGTAAAGATGTTATGCCGGGCTATAAATTGAAAGCACGAAACAAATGTAAATCAATTAAAAAGTAAGCAAAAACTATTAAGGTGCATAAGCACAAGGAAACTATTAAAAATAAATTATGACTACTGATACTAAAATTTTTTGAAAATTATTCCTTTATTTGTGACATTTTGCTCCTTATTTGTACTAAACTTGATTATATTTCCATCGCAGTACGTGACAATGCCAAGCAGACGATCGACAGCAAACTCTGTACAAATCCTAACTATGCACTTACTTGGAGATGCTGGGTCGCCATATTTATTAGGAGTGGTAGGTTCTACCTTTTGTACTTTCTATTAGTTGTTGTTGATCATTCAGTAGAGTTTTCAATAGGAAATCTTAAATTGCTTCATCCAGTGTTTTTTGTGCTGTGGGTTGTTGGTAGACTATTGTGCTTTTAGAGGTACAATTGTGTCGCATATATATTTTTAAATTTAATGATACCTATGATTTGTCACACTAATAATGCCAAAATTAGTCTTTGTAAATGTTTTTGTTGTTTGATCCTAGTTTTGCAGTTTTGATAATATTAATGTCGTCGTTATGTAAAAACTAGACGTGAATAATGCTATTGTTTTACACTGCCTGGGAATCATAAAAGTGCTTGAGGTTTATCTTAGTTAATGTTCAGCATCTAACATTTGCATCATCGTATTGGATTTTGCTTTGTCATTGCAAACCTGTCCTCGGCCTATCACGACTATGTCAATCACTACTGCTAGGGCACACTCATTTTTAGTATTTAATAACACTTTTCCTGTACCACGTTTCTTAGCTCTTATTTTAAAATTTGGAGTGGTTTTGGTGATATAAAACAATTTAGTGTGAAGCCAACTTTTACACTAATTGTGGAAACAACTTTATGTTCCATCTTTTAGTTTAAACAAAATTGTCAGATCTAACCCATAACCATTAAAATTTGTTTATTTAAAAGTTAAAAAAAAACGGAGTAAGTAGCTAGTGCTAAGGTGAGGTAACATCATCCTGCAATTTCTAAAAAGGTATTTTATTAGAATGGTAATGAGAAGAATCGGTCAATTAATATGTGAACGGAAAGATAGTGCATTTAACTTGGGTGTTATTGTAGACTATTACACAAAGGAATGTCCTTATTCAAATCAATTATGTTTCTAGAATTACTCTACAATTCACAATTTTGAATCTAGAATTTCGAACTAAATATTTTTTCTGGATTCGCCATTTCGGTAGCACAGCAATCAAAGTAAACTTTTTCATAAAATTCCGGCTGAAAATATAACACAAAAAGTTTCTCCTGTTATAAAACCACCCCACTTTGTGTCCACAGATGTCGGATCACATCACAGCCAGCATGCCGGCGACGTACTACAGCAAGTACATCGGACTGCTGCATTCGATGTACGTCGCGTTGTTTGCGTCGGTGCTGGGCGGATGTGGTTTCCTCGTTGCTTCTCTCTTCATTGTCCGAGACAAGAAGAAAGTTGACGATGCGTTGGCCGGTGAGTCTCGTCTACGTAATGTTTAGCTTTGCACAGTATGTTTGGGCAAAAAACGGGGCGATTTTGAACAAGCTAAAAAAGTTAAAGCAGCACGGTCTTTAAAAACAGCACTGTCTTAATCTCGGAGTAGTAAGACTGGTTGTAGAATTAAAACTTGCCTTTATTTAACAAGGCACTTGTGTCCTTGTACAATGCATTTAACTGACATTGTCTGGATCCAGTAAACTAATAGATTGTATTAAAACTGAAAGACCTTCGCGCGAGGTAATTTGGTAATTGCAAGTGTAATAGCACCCCTTGCCTTACCCAATCACAGGGATAAAACATAAAAATTTAATTCTATTGTATATAACTAAGAAAAATCCATATATCAAAGAAGGTTGTATATCTTCAGACCATTTATAAATTTTAGTATTGTTTTTTTTATACTCAACTGGTGAGACTGTTTAACTAGTCTTTAAAAGTGCAAGGTGGAGTCAGATATTTTAAGTTGATCCTACAAACCGAATGATTATTCTCCGATATCCAGTTTATTTATTTCCATTAAAAAAAAAACACTAAAAACTAAAGAATGACTTTAAAGATGAATATTGGTCTGTGGTGCGTCTGTGTGGGTGGGTGACATTGTTTAGGATAATGATGTTTGAAGTATTTTAAAATCTCCAGAAATGTAACTGTAGTTAAAATCATTTTAAATTTGTCTCTGCCCAATTGCACCATAGTTCTTATTCTAAGCCTGCGTAACGCAAATCGATATTCTTGTGAGCTCACGAGTTTTCTCCCCATTGTTCAATTTTATCACATGGGTGGCTCACTTGTACAGGTGAGCAGACATGCCACCGTTTAAACCCCAACCAACCACAGGCAAAGTGAAACGAAGTCCGCCAACGTCACATGACCGACCCGGTGTTAAATACGTCGTTGTCAGAGAATCAGTTCTTTGACAAATTTTAGCTTCGTTCTTTCGGTTATTGCCATTTGCTGAATTTAGTTTTTGCCCAATATGCAGTATTTTTACTGTCAATGCCATTTTAAATTTTTTGTTTTGAATAAATATTGAAAAACAAGACTTAGTTTTTGTACCCTTCCCCTCGCCGCCTTTGGTCAGTCACATGATTACTCTCCCATTTCAAGGTGATGTGTGATTGTTTGCTGTGAGGAGTGCGGTTGTCATAAACAAAGCGTGTCTGGCTAAAACTCTTGAACTTTATAACCCTAATTTTGCAATAGGCCACTAATTTTATGACAGATTGTGGTACAGTTTTGCAAAAAACGAATGCAGTGTTTTTTTGCACGCAATGCTCGAATTTAATGCTTTTGCTGTTACTCATACCAAAATACCTTTGGAAATTGTACTAAAAGTAAACTTGTTTTTTCAGGTTCTCTTAAAAGCACAAGCTCATCGTCGCCAGAGTCTTCAGAGAGCAGTGGCACCATCGAATTGCATCATCTTTCGAGCGATGAGAATCTAGAAAAACCTCTCCTTGGCACTGCAGCCGCGGACGCCACTGAACAGTACATGGAACCTGTTTCTAAATATGACGTGGCGAAACCAGACTGTCACTTCGACGACGAAGTATGGAAACAAGTACGAGTCGACAGCCGCCAAGACCCCCTTCTCAGTCAAAACCCACTGGTTAACAGCGAGGTTACCCCCCACATTGACTCACCCAAGTCCGGATCTCCGGGTTACATTTCCGTGATCGGCGCGTCAACCCACCATCAAGGGTCCAACCCCCCCAAAATGCTGGACAGCCCCATAAATTTTCCGACCAAACAAGATGGCGGTTCTGATCGGTCAACATCGAGTTCAGTAACCTCCGCGGTCGGTCTTCTTGACGCCAAAGAAACCTTTCTATGCTAACACATCGTTAAATGTTTACACCCATCCCCTTCGGTGGTTTCCCTGTTAATGATATGATTCCAATAAAAGGCGCATATAATTAACCTTCTTCAAAGAGCCCCTGCGTTTTACCAACCGTTCTAGCCAGACGATCCACGCAAACGCACTGTGATGATGTATAGTAACGTCATAGCGTATTGTGACGTCAAGGTTTAGTGTGACGTGGTTGCCTTTAGCGACGTCATGGCTTAAAATCATTTTCATGCAGATTGGTGTATAAATTTACAAAACGATGATTTTTTGTGATGTTTCTAAGTTATTTTCCGGTCTCCACCGTAGTGTGCTACACAATTCCTATTATATTCTTTTCCTGGTGTTGAACTGTCGCATTCTTTTTCACCACACCTCGTATTGTAACTAAGTGATGTGGTCGTGCTTGTAGTATAGAACTCGTGCTGTTTGATTCACTGTTATTGGTTTTCATGGTTGCTGATAAATAAAGCATAGACCAGTTGCAGTGCGAAAAAGTGGATTTACTATAATATAGAGAGTGTTAACTGCGTGCAACCAACACTAACGCAGGGGAAAAGGGAAGGAGGGAAACTGCTAAATAAAATATAGAAACGAGTTAAAACCCTTTATTTTCAATTCTAATAGGAATTCTGGAACTAATCCTTAATCTAATCCCAGGCCTTACTCTGACGCCCTTATCTTCATTTTGGTGATCAGGTTCCCATTTTTCATCCTTCACTTTTGACCTCTACTCCATTTACCACCACTGTTTTAAGAACATTTATAATCTGATTGAGATTTGCAATTTAATCCGTGATCGCAAAGCAAAAATCGCCATAAACGTTAAAAAAACTGGCAGGTAAATCAAAAAAATAAACTTCTCGCCGGCCTTTAATACCAAATAATTGTTGTTAGTGAACTACGGTTTTATTTGTGTACGCTTTTATCCTTGTTTTCATTGCTTAGGAGATAATTGTAACAAGGCCGGTGCTTTATTCAATATTATCGCGATTAGCTTTTGCCCAATTGTGTGTTTAAGTCAGAAGTTATATCATTTAATGCTAAATCACTACAAAAGTTTTGAAAAGTGTGAGTATAAGGAAACTATTCCTATTAAATTCGATTTGTCCTGTAGGTTACATCGATCGAAGAGTATATTGGTAAGTGTTCAAGTGGGTTTAATTGCGTATGGGTTAAATACTATAGTTCCAGTCACATTTTGGTAAATATTGTTTAGTTGCTTAATTGGGCAAATGTTGCATTAGTGAACTATTTATCGCTATTTAAAAAAAATCTACATCACCATATTAGCAAGATTTCCTCGCTATTTTTTACGACGTTAGGCCTACACTACGTTTTTGTTTACCAGATTAGGCCTAAATAAAAAGAGTTTGGATAATTATTCGTTTTAGCACACTGGAACTTCTCACCCCCAGAAGTTATAGCCACAACTAGTCGCGAAATTATACTACTTTTTAACAGCACATGAATAGACAGGCACCTATGATTTATTCCGAAATGTGTTTCAAAATATCACATAAATGCAGAATAGTTTTTTTTACGCAAAAAAGAGCATTAAAAATGTGATATTTTAATATGCTGTGCTTTAAACGTATTAAGTATAAAAGTACTGCAAACGGAAATTACATAAAAAAACAGTAAAAGTTTAAAGAACTTTTCGCTATTTTTATGAAATACATTTTGCCACTCTTTACTTTCTACTTAGGGGAATAACCTACAACATAGTAGTTTTATGATTCGAAAAAAATCATGAATGGAACCCTGTATTATTGTTAAAACTTGGCAAGTACAGTTTTGGTATATTTTAAATGTAGGTTATAGTCTATTTAGAAAGTGTTTTTTCTTTATCATGAGCCAAGAGCGTTGCTACAAGATTTGGTCTGTTGTTTGATTTAATTGACAATTAAGTGCGTACACTTAAGCCACCTATATAATTTGTTATAATGCTACAATTTTTACGAACAAATCAAACTTAGCATTAACTTTCACATAAAAAATACATACATCACTTATAAAATGCTTACATTAGGAATAACTTTTTTGCTGTAGTATTTTGCCAGTTGCCACAGTATCTTTTTGTTAATTGTTGGATTTTCAGTTAACGCCATAATTGTGTTGGTATATATACATATATATATTTGACATGTATTTTCAAATTGTTACAAAAAAAAAAAAGAAACAAAAATAAAAATTGTATTGTATTGTGGAAAATGACTGATTCAATGTAAATGTTATTAGGTGGCAACTTTTTTTCACTTTGTGTAATTTATAGTCGGTAACAACATTGGGGAATACGACGTAATCTGACAATTATTTAGCTGGTAATGTCTGTTATGTTTTTCTATTTAAAGGGGATAAACACGAGTATCCTATTCTATAATAATGCTTTAAATACAGTTTTATATATTCTAATTGCATCAATTAATATAAAACAATTTTCTGGTTTTAAAAAAAATTCATATTCAACTTTACACAATGCAATAGCTTTACAAGATTAACTGTGGTCACATAGTACAATTGTTTTAGGTCTTGCTGAATGGTTTGAACCACGCCACTTAACCATGGAACAGTCTGGAAATTATAGCTTCTCCTCCACAAAACGGACAATAAGTGTCAACGCCGGCAGTGCCATAAACGCGCTAAGTTTATGCCAAAACAACAACAAGATCGTGGTGGCAGGACGGTCCTTGTTGAAAATTTATGAAATCGATTCGTTCAACCAAATACGAGAAGCCATGAACTTACATGTAGGGAGGAAACAGGTAATGACCCTGGAAAAGTTATGCATGGAGCTGTTGTTTAAAAACAGTCTCAACTAAAAGCTCTGGTATTGTAACCTTAAAAGGAAACCCCGTCACTATTATATTTGGGTTACTACTTATGTAGTTTCTACTTTTTATTTTAAGGGCATTTGTGTTAATTTTTAGTATTAAAATTTTGACCTAAATCTGATGAGAGCTTCATAATCTTAGGTCAGGCACTTTTGCAGATGTGTTTTCTGTGTTGATTGTGTCTTTGAGCAATAAACCAACTGATTACTGCATGAACATACTTTTGCATGATGTCTATATGGCTTTATCATATCCAGTACACTGCAATATTGCAAACTGCTGCAACCTGGTATTTGGCATATGCTGTTAAAGAGCGTTTGCATTTTCCTACTGGCTAGTACAAACAGTATCCAATGCTCTTTCTCATTAGTCCGACTGGTTAGTCTGGCAGTTAGGTGCGTCGCATTCGCCTTTCAATCGAAAGGTTGCAGCCTAAACTCAGCGGATTAATGGGTTCTACCAAATTGAAGGAACGTGTCTATTATATACAAACCGCTGCAATAGCTCTGGTAACACGACGGTGGGCGCGAGGTGATCTAACGATTGCTTGTGTGTTAACCCCCTTGGTTTTCCCATTCACGGGGATAAACCTGAATATTCTATCCTATAATATAATCCAACCTTAATTTTTTTTCAGGGATTGAACATGAGCAGCTCGGATGTGGTGTGGAGTCCGAAAGAGGACAACATGATTGCCACTGCTGCTACCAACGGTGCAATCGTGGCTTGGGATTTAAACGCCGTCGGACGAAACAAGCAACTTGTAGTGTTATCCGATCACCGTAGAACAGTCACCAAAATCTCATTTCATCCGAAAGAGCCGTCAAGACTGCTGAGCGGTTCCCAGGTTTTAAATTGCTCATGTTGGAAAGGATATAAATTGTACAAATAATTACACCCTATTAACGCATTTGGTGATATTATCAGAACACAACCAACAAGTTTTTTGATCATGTTGAGATCATGTAGTGGGTACCGTATGTTATATATATAAACCATTATATATATGGTGGTTCATTTTTTAACTGGGTCAAGTCAATTAACAATGTTCGAGGAGAGAAATTAAAGCCGGTTTAACAAACTAAAGTTAAAATATTGGATTTAATTTTTTAGTTAAATGTCTTTTGCTGAGACCATCCAACAAACCCATACTTTGTGCTCTGAATAATTTACAACCTCATTTCACACCAGGACTGCACCATGAGAATGTTCGACCTGCGCAAGAAAGAATGCACCGCGATATTCCACAGTAAAGCTGATGGAGTGAGGTGTGTGGAGTTCAGCCCGTTCCATTACTTCATGTTCGCAGCAAGCTTCGATAATGGTAATGTACAGGTGGGGAATTGTCCTTTTTGGTCTTAATTAAATTTGGTTTGCTTATTATTGTTATTTCGCTTAGGTTTGGCGGCCGCGTCGGCTATATTAATTAAATTATATTCTTTTTTTCTAAAGACGTGTTTTAACGACTGTTCGTTTTGCCGTCTGTTCCTGTGTCGTAATTTGATTAGTTTGCCGATTTTTAATACTGGGGAAAAAAATTAATGAACTAAACTAGCTAAATTGTCCTTTTTTACGGTGTCAAGTGTTATGGTTAAATTTCATTCAATCATATTAGTTATAGCCTATCACATAAAACGCACTGCAGTAGAGTAACTACAGTAACCTAACGGTAGACGCAAGATAACCTGACAATTATTATGTAATTGTGCATCCGGCCTTAAGTTTTTTGATTTACTGAGATAAAATATGAAAATCCTATCCTAATCCAGAATATAATTGGTCATATTTGACGCATTATAAATATTTATATATAAAAACAAGTAAACAACTATTGGTTTTGGTGTCTTGTCTGGGTTAAAATTTTTTTTTACTTGCTGCTATTTGCAATTATAGAAAAAAAAACGAACTATGCAACTATAATACCCAGAAGACTAAAACCGATACATATAGTTGAAATGATCTAATGCTTTGTCGATTGCATTGGCTTTGATAATCACATATGTGGTGTAGTGTACTATAGTGTCGTTGTCCGCATCGTTAAAATCTCCTAAAAATGTTTTCGGCAAATACCATTTTACATTTTATTGTAGTTTTTATTTCACAATTTGTTTTCAAGTGTCACTTTTTGGTTATTTTAAGAATGTTTTTACAGAAGCATACAATGTCAGTTATTCTAGTGCATTTCAACCCTATTGTAAAACTTTCATATGCATAGCCTAGAGCATGGTGGATATGGTTTTCTTTCACACTGTCTGCTTTTAATAGCTTTGTACAAAGAACAACCGACAGTTAAGATCAATCTACATTAACTTTGTACAATATAATACCAATAAAACAAATATATAAGTATTTTACCTAAATTCGTAAACACTTAGAGTGTAACGATATATGATATGCCTGTAGGCTGTAGTGTGACCTACATATAATGATTGACTTTCATACTTTTAAATTATCCATTTATATTTTGAATATACTAATAGTTTAAAATAAAAGAAGCTAAAAGAATCAAGGACATTTGCATAGATGGTACATATTGGACCTTTTTGAAACTGGTCTCTAGCAGTTGCGTACTTGTGCAAGACACGACATCGTGATCACAAAACTTAAGCACTGGACCAATGTGGCTGGTTTAAATGGTCTTACCAAGTGCTCCACAAAAAATTTTAAATTGAGGCGCAATGCGCGCCTGGCGCATTTAGAACCTAAAACTAAAAATTTGTAAAAATTAAATATTTTTTTATTTGGTAAAAACTCTGTATAAAAAATATATTTTATTTTTCTGCAGTAGCCCAGTATTGTCTTGCGGAACAGTAATGTCTCGCAGCACACTGATTGCAGAGCACTGGTCTAACCCATTTTTTATATATTTTTTGAGCCTTTGAACACTTCTTCTTAATAAAAAATATATGCTGGAATGCCAAATTTTTTTTTATTTCGATGATACATTGAAAACAATCAGTGAAATAGGTAGGCCCACTGTTGAAGTAATACTAAGAACTATCAACTCACTTACTTCTGCAATCTCACACTTAATTAATGTGTTGTGCAGTGTGCTATTAAACAATTACTTCCCTAAAAGAAAAGCTATTTAGGAAAACTAAATAAACTTATAAATGACTTAAGGAACATCTGACGATATTTTACAAAACACTGGTTAAGATTACTAATCCAAAGCACTTATTTTTAAATTGTTTATTTAATTTAGATTTGGGATTACCGTCAGAAGAGCACCTACCTTACACAGTTCCTGGCACACAAGGGATCGGTGTATACACTCAACTGGCATCCTGATGAGGAAGAAAAAAACAAGATTGCCACGGGAGGCAGAGATAATATGGTTAAGGTGAGGAAATGCGTAGTTGGATGCTAGTGGAGGATACCCGAATTGAATGATTTAGAAAATTATACTTATAAACCAGGGCTTTGGAGCAGACACAAATATGCAACTGCTCCGGAGCTCTTTTCTAGCGCAAAGTAGCTCTAGAGCTCTCTTCTATGGCGAAACAGCTCCAGCTCTAAAAAAGCCTGGCTTCAAGGCTCGGAGCCCTGTTTTAAACAACAACTAACTGTCATGTTTCGGGTGTTTTTTCTAAAATGTTCAATTATCGTATTATTATTCAAATGTTTAGTGTTATCATTTCTGTACTATCAGAAAGTTTGCATCAATTTTACATGTAATTTCTGTCTTTTTACAATAAACCAATTATCAGATTTACCTAAACACAATGCTCCAAAGTAAAATTGTAAAAAGAAATAACGTGTAATGTATATTGTTCGGTTACTTAATGTCAAGTGAAAAACAACATGTTCAATTCAGACCAGATTTCCCATTTAAAAAACTGTACAAAAGTATGTCATAATTAGGTCACACATTAGAACAAAGGTAACCATCAATTAAGTTTCTGAAACTAGCAGTCAGGATTATCCAATTTTACAATGCTGTGTATGTTATATTCTACATACTCCTAATGCAAGTCCGTTGCTTTTGTTGCAGATATGGGATGTGGGCTCGAGCAACAAGCAGGTGTGTAACATTCCTACGACAACGTCAGTCTCCGCCGTCAGATGGCGACCCACTCATCGAGATCAACTTGCCACCGTCTCCATGATGTTGGACTTCAGCGCGAATGTGTGGGACCTGAGGAGGAGATTCGTGCCGTTCGCGTATTTCGAGGTGCGTTCACGCTTCTATTTTTACCGTAATAAAATAATGTAGCGCTGCCAGCAACTGATACAAAACACTCGGCGACAAACACAAGAGCTGTTTACTGGTCGACAATCTAAAGTTAATAAAAAGAGAAACGAACGGCACAGTAAACATAGGGAAAAAAGAAAACACATCATAGTTTATACGGTTAATCACACAATTAGTCATGTATAACACATGGCACCATAATAATAAGATTTTTCTTAGTTGTATAATGCAATGAATAAACCGTCATCTTTTCTTTTATTTTTAGGAGCACAGTGATGTCACAACTGGCATTGTGTGGAAACCTAACGACCCTGAAGTTTTATTTTCATGTTCCAAGGACGGAACATTGGTTATGCACGCGATGCGAGAAGCAATCCAACCGTGGTTGAACACCAAAACCCGGGGGTTAGATATGGGTGTCTGGGGTAGGATCAGTCTGGCAGGGGAACACCGAAGTATCCACACCCGAGCACAAAGCCCCACGGGGTCTGGACTTCCGGTGAAATTGCCGGGAATTTTTAGTTGGAAACCCGGCAACTTTTCGATGGATTCCGATTGGCCGGGGCCTGCTCCTGCGTCACCGACAGCGTCCAATCAGCAGCTGCAGAAGTTTCTCCAAGCTCGGTCACGCCTTACTGAGTTTTCCAACTCCTCCATACCGAAAATAAGCGACACCGAATTTGACCCCGCCACTTTCCACCAAAGCGTGTTAAGGAAATTCAGCAACTCCCAATTTGTGTATGCAGCCAAAAACTACATCCTAAACGGCCCAGAGAAGGAGTTATCATTCAAGCAGCTCTGCGAGCACAACGCGTCTGTTATGGAGAGAATAGGGGATCACAATGTCGCTAAGGTGTGGCTGATTATAGCCGAGTTTTACAGCAATAAGATACTCCTGAAGCAAAAGGCAACGCACACGTCACTGCCGCTGCAAAGAACTTATTCCGACGCAGCTCCAGACCGATCGAACAGAGCGGAAAGTGAAAACAAGAGAACAGCAACTAAATCTCGTACTGTATGTAACACTTTAAAAATTTTAAACAACAAAAGTTTGTAAAACTTTTTAAATTTCGTTTTTACAATGTGCGTTATTTGGTGTTATTCCAAACCTAATTTAGCATGCCTAATTTTTATATAGCACTAAAGAAATTTTTAGAAGTATATAAGGTGAAATGGGACACTTATTTTACCTTTTTTCTGCTCATAACTTGATCTAAACTTGTTTAATTTCATTGCACCATTTTCTTCTATTTATATGGTGAGATTATTTTTGGGGACATTTTAGGAGGACGTCCATGGCTCTCAGAACCTCTTCAACGGTGATCCGGACTCCGAGGTCCAGTCGGATGAGGGGAGGTTGATAGTGGAGGACTACCTCACTGACATCGCGAGGGGAAGACACTCGGAGCCGGACTTCTACATCTCGGATGAGGATCCTAACTTGTAAGTGTTGATCGAAATGAAAACTTTTTCCCAGGGGTTTAATCCATTTTTATCCCCTTGGGTGAAACCATCTTTAACCCGTGGGATGGGAAAATGCAGTAGCAACACAAAAGTGTTGAAATCTCTCTACCATACACATCACTGTAATAATTCGACTGTGAAACTTACGTGAGTTTATGCACAGGGTGGAAAAACACAAGTGGTGTTATAATGCCGACTTAGGGTTACATGCCAACTTTCGGATGTTGCAGTGTGTTGTATATAATGTTTGTTGTCAAGGATACATGCAATGAGTATAGGGTTGCGCTGATAACTTTTAAACATTTTCTGCTGTGAATAAATCACATTTACCTTTAACATCAGATTTTAAAGGCAATAGTTTGGTATGGTAACGATTTCTCTTTTTGTATGTGTTGACTTTTGATTAGATGGCTACATAGCAATCCTCCAAGATAAGGATGTCCATTCGAGAATCATGATTTGAACTTGATATTAAAATGGCTTTTTGTAAAAATATTTCATCTACCGATATTTTTATTATTAACTGATCATTTTGTAGATGGGGTTACGGGACAACTTCGGATGCAGAATTTATGTCGGAGCAGGAGTGGTCTTTGATTGGCAGGGTTCCAATTGAAGCATTCGAGAAAAAAGAGGTAGGTAATGCATGCGGAGGCAACCGCTCGGAAAGTGGTCAGGGTAAAGATTAAACCAGAAAATCTGCCCCGCCATTACTTCCATCCTTATCCCCTAGACCACTCTGTCAGATATTAATACTCTGGCATTTACTAAAATTATATAAAACTGAGCCAACTTTCCCAAGCGTAAAGCATAAAATAAGGGATTTTTTGAGATATTTTTACTTTTCCCTGAACTAAGAATATTTTACACTGCGACTTCTATAAAATGTCATTCTTATTGTTTTGAGGCTAAAATTGTAATTTTTAAATGCCTTTACCTTGGCGCTTGTAAAAAATTGTATAATCATGAGGTTTTTAAATGCCACAACCATTCCCAAACCCAACCACAACAGTATAATCCACTATCACTATGAGAGTTGGACTTATTTGTGAGCAGCCTTTCCGAAGTGATTGCAAACATTTCCCGCACAGGAAATCGACGTTGAAGCGATAAAAACCTTCGCTCATTTCGATGCACCTTCCGGTATGACCTCTGAAGTCCCCAAGCAGAAGATCATGACTCCTCATGGAGGAAGGTGGCACGAGATGCCAGCTCCTCTCCAAGAGTCCTCTTCCCCACAATCCCCCTCCTTCACTGATCCGGATTCTGATCCGTTTATCATCGGGAAGAAACTGGTGGTGAAATCTTCAGAGTGGCCACTTGCGTTTGACGACATTAGAGATGATCTCACTATGAAGGAATTAAGGTTTGGATGTTTTTCTTTTTGTATCTGCAGGTATTTTCATTGTTGTATGATGGATAATCTTCGAAGGTGGTTTTTCAATAATATCGGCTGTTATTAAGGTCTTTAACAGTTGCCCCCCCCCCCTTTTTTGCATGATCTTGTTTTTACACTGCTTGAGGCATGTTAGTGTTTGGATGCTCGACTGAACCAAAAGTACGCCTTAAACTGTTCTTCCAGATGTAAAAATCGGTGCCCGAGTTATTTGTTAGGTTGTTGTATCTGCAGATATTTTGTTTCTAATATAATGGTAATTGGATGTAGTTAGTCAATAATATTTGACCTCTACTTTAACAATATTTAGTGTTTTTTCCTGCCATACGTTAAAATGCAAAAAAAGTTGCGATTTTTGCATTGCAATTTGCTGCTTAAATATTACTACTAAATATTAATGCGTCTTCTGTAATAATGGGTTGAAAAAAATATGTGGGAGAACATATATTAGTAAATATTGATATCGGCACGAAAAAGTGGTATTTCACCGTAACTGGTATGTTATAACACATGATACTGCAGTGTGGTGAATACAATAGAGATGCTGCTACGGTTATTGACTTATTGTTTAACACAAATGTGTGATTAACGCCTTGATAAAGTTGCCAGGCACACCAACCAAATAGTTCAAATCTAAATCACGTACTAGACATATCATTTTGATTTTTTATGTTATTTTAGACTGCCCTGGTATTACCTATTACTAAATATGAAAAATTGACCAGACACGTAATGTACTGGTTATTTTTAATTGTAGATAAAACACTATATTTATAAACATTATGAAGCTTTATACAATTCACAACTTATTTAAACTGTGCCACAGATTCTTAACAGCTCAAGGCGATATTCAAACTGCAGTTTGCCTTCTGGTAGCCATGTCCTCCTACCCAACTCATATCAACCTACCATTGGATGATGCAGAGACAGAGCACTGGTTCAGTTCTTACCTGGATCTGCTCTTCAAGAATCAACTTTTTGTGCAACATGCAGAGGTATGTGCCGGTGTGGTTAACGTGAAATTGATGATTTCTCTTGACATAACACCCTGCTTAGCCTTCAACAAGTACAAAAACGCATAGAAAGAAAGGTCAACTGTATTAGTTGTTTTTTATTACAGGTTGCCATCTTGTCACTGGCACCCAGTGTAGGGTATTGTTTAATTATTATCAGATGTCGTGTTAAGGGTTTATATATCCCTCTGGACCAGCAAAAAAACTTAAATGTGTTTGTTAATGTGTATGTGCTTATATTTATAATATGGTTGTATTAACTTTCAAATGCTTATTGGAAAGTATCAAAAACACAGGATACTCATTATTATCCAAATAGTGAGACATCATAATGTATTAATAATCGGCAGAGTAGCTTGTGCACAGTCTGATGGCCCAAACTATTGAAGAGTGTGTTTTATTCGATATAAACTCATTTTGATCACTCTAGTGGTTGGGGTGAAGTTGAACTGAGCATACGGCTGGGGTGAAAATAAATAATATACCACTTCATGCAGGTGGTCAAGCTGAGTCGACTGCCCAACATTCGCATGCTGTCGGCTTCTTCAACCATCCATACGAACTGCAAGGCGTGTCAGCGGCGCTTGCCGAACACTCGGTCGTGGTCGTGCGATCGTCGCTCTGATCACGATCATCACGTCAACAAGCCTGTGCTCTGCTTTTTGTGTAAATCCGTTGTTAAGACATTGTACGTCTACTGCCAGACTTGCACGTTCGGGGGGCATTTGGGGTGCCTGCAGGCGTGGGTCGAACGGTCTAAGAATAGGGGAATACCCACCGGGAGATGTTCAAACCATTGTTTATAGCGCGGTTTTTATGATTTTCCTTCTTCATGGTTCTTATTAAACTTTATATTTATACAAAGACCAGCTATAATATCCTTAATCAAACCTCATTCCTGTCTGAGTATATTACAATCTCAGTCATTTTAGGATTATTAGGAGTTACCCTATGAAATGTAGTTAGTATGTACATTTATATATTTGTCACAGGAGCGTATCAAACCAACCCACACAGTTTAACTTTAATTGTTTAGGACATTTTCAAAAGTGTACATCTGAATGGACAGCTCCTAAAATTAATATTGGTCTGCTCTTTGATATTTCCATGTGGCCCTAACTTAAAATTCAAGATTGTCCTCAACTTGAAATTAACTCCTTCCAGTTTATTCGTGCTTCAGATTACAAAAATTTCTCTTCAGATTTTAAACACAATAAATATTTAAATTGTTTGAAAAGTTGGGTTGGAGAACTTCTTCCAATTCAATGGCTATTAATTCCAACAGTGGTCTAAAGAAAAAAGACAAACCCAGCATATCGTTTTTCATGGCAGTTTTTCTGAACACCGACAACATAAGTAGCTATTCAGAACCCCTCCGCATTATTTTCTACCAAATACTTAATGTAATATTTCCATATTACGGACAGCATGGAAAATCAATTAACCCCAATCAGTAAAACTGTCGCATTCACAAGCTTCACTGTCTAGCACGGGGGGTAGCAAGGAGGGCGGTAAAGGTTCGTATGATCTCAACATTTCCGGAACCTTCCAAGCTGTAAAGTCCTCCACAGTCTTCTCTTTTATGTCAGATTTTAAATTTTTTCTTTTTGTGTTCCATTTAGTCAGTATTTCCTCATTCGATGGAAGGATGGGGTTATTCTTGGAAGATTCATTTTCTGTTGGAAGAAATGTTGAGTCATGTTTTGTTGAATAATCATTTTTACCTGATCGTTATTTTTACTGATTTGTTATTAAAATTCTTGTCTCGTATTTATGGTGATATTTATAGAGGATAGATTTATTTATATAAAGAGCACAACAAACTAAAAGCTTTGTGTTCACTTAAATTAATTTGCAACAAATATTAACTTTATAATGAAAAATGATAAACTATAAAATATTATCATTTGAAATCAAAAAAATTATAAGATGGACAGGTAGTCTGATTCCAGATTCTGCCAGCTGAATCTTTTAAGTCTGAACTCCTGTTTCTTGTACATTTCTTTCGGCAAGTAGTTCCTTTTGCAAAACTCTCTTAGCCTCTTGTACAGTTGCTGCTGTGTGTTGTACAGGCAGTCAGGAGGGAAAATTTCAGGGTAACTTAAACGGTTTGGACATAGTGGGTAACAACCAGCTGCGACAGCTTCCAACATAGAGACTCCGAAAAATTCATGCTTCGCTGTCGATACAACAACATCACATTTTTGCAGAAGATCAAAATATGTTGACTTTTTCTCTATGTAGCCCCAATGATGGATATAGTCTGCACCCAGTTTGTCTTTTGCTTCTTCGAAAATTGCAGGCGTTTCTGAAAAATGCTCCCCTAAAACTGAGACCTTGAAATTAAAACCGTTTTCTTTTAGAGAGAACAAAACTGCAAAGAAAGTCTCCGGGTCTTTGTCATGTTCCCATCTATGCGGCCAAACTATGTACAAGAGATCAGACTCGGGGGGATTTACAAATAAACTGGAAACACTGGGAATCGGGAAATACAAAACTTTGCATTTTTCTCTTAAAATTGGCTCCAAATGTTGTGGTCTGTGATCAGGAATCAACTTTAAATGGCTTTGTATGTTTCCTAAAAACGACTCCATGTTAAAGTAAGAATTAAAAAGGACAATATCGGCAGAGAGGGCTGTTAGAATTTGATTGTATCCATATTGAAAATCACCATCTTGTCGACTTCGCACAGGGTAGACAAGTTGATTTTCGTGGAAATAAACAACTTTTTTTGCATTAGCGAGCTTTGGAATAAGTCCAATCAATTCACAAAGATTGAGCACAGAGGAACAAAATAAAGTTTTATAATTGATTCCTCGATCCAAAATTGTGGAAAAATACAATGCTGAAGTCCGAGCCTTCCATGGCCACTTTTTTGCAGGCAACGTCAGTAGTTTAACGCTCAGATTTTCACGCTTTTGTTTCAAAGAACCAAGAATGACATCAATAAGCTGCTTGTGAGAACCGCCATAAAATGGTTCAATTATTAAAATGTCAACCGAGTTTTCTGATATTGTGGTGGACCCCATTAAAAACAGCAATTTTTAAATTACATGCAGTTACTTATAGCAAAATATACCTATTTCTTGTTTCAGTTGGTATAGTTCTTGTTCTGTAAAGTGTCTGTATTTACATTGGTTGCCAAATTGGCAGTTTCCACTTGAAAGATATCTTTGGCATGGTTTTTTAACCAAACTTTCGTCGTATATGCTTTGTTTATCTACAAAAACACACAAATGCTATTACATTTGTTCTAATTTGGCTATATGTTTGAAACTAACCTCGAAATTCAAGATACCACGCTTGCCGATTCTTTATATGGGCGCCACTCGTCAAGTGTTTTTTCCTCGCAGCGAGATTGTCTTGAAATGCGCGGTCGCAATATTCACAATAATAGCGTTTGCCCATTAAATTGGGTTACTTTGAGTGGTTGATAACTAAGAAATTTAATATTCCGGCAAATTTGAGTACAGTTAATTTCGTTCACTTTCTCTTAGATTTTGACTCGACAAACATGCAATTGTCAACTAAATATTTATATTTACCAATATTAGAATTTAACTCTTTAGGTTAGGTTATAGTGTCTTTGTTTTTTTCGGCCTAAAGACAAATTATCAAACGGACACAAACTTCAAATAAAATAAAAAATATTAACTTTTGTTGTCTGTAGATTTGCGTTTGGTTATAATTTTACAGATCAAATTATTAAAGGAAAATGATTGCAGATCGGATAAAAAATATAAACTTCATCATTTTTTACTGAACAAATAAAACAGTTTTGAATATTTTGCCTGTAAATAGAGAGCCTCTTCTGCCACGACAAGCCTTGAAGCAAACGTGTAGCGCAAACGAATAAGATATAGGATCGTCTTGGAAAATCCTCTTGAGCGTAGGTTACAGCGATGTCACAAAGTTTTGACGCGGTGACATGGTCCAAAGTGCAATACTTTTCGATTTCCTGAAACACAATAGCCTACGTGTCATGATAAG
>CH003381.1:1533662-1566293 GCA_000149265.1 Ciona savignyi
AATCTCCAAATCAAGTTAAAACTTTAAGAATTGTTACCTAACATGACTCACTTATGTAAAAACAGAAACTTGTCTACCAAACCCAGGGGAATTCCCTGAAAGTATGAAAAACTACAATCGGGCCGTTTCGGAAATTTAGCTTTATTTCACTACAGTGCTTGAAAAGAAGCTATAATTTAAAACATTTGTGGTGAAATGTTCGTAAATTTAAAACATTTATTCTTTATTTAACTAAACGTGGAAAATAAGTTTGGCATGTTAACTATGGGACCCATCCGTTTATGCTTGCAGAAACAAAGTACATACTCGGTGTATAAAATACCAATTGTGGTTAGGGACCCTGTAGCATGTATATATGGCATACAACATGTGATTTACAAATAGTGGTGGTTAAACACGTGGTTGACACTCTCTAGTAAATCTACATGAGTTTTAACCTGTAGCATGGTGGTAGAAGGAGGGGGGGTGTGTGTGGATTTGAAACTTGTAGTGGTGTGGGATTAAATGCTTGGGGAACTTTTAATACCATGTTATAGAATACTCATATCACTGTGATAGGAATAGCATAGGTAAGAAAACAAGTGGTAACAGCATATTTGTCTGAATATCATTCACCAACAGTCCTGTTACCTTGGGTGTTGTAGTGTGATGTACAGAGATGTGCTAAACCAGGGATGTCCAACCTTTTATTGTAATGGGCCGCATTGTCACTTGAAATAATTCAATGGGCCGCAGAACCTATTAAATTTTAATAAAAATGGCAGGGTTTAAATTAATGGTTTTGAAAGGATTTGTGAAATGTGTTGGTAAGGAGAAAATAGTTTTAGCGCGTAAGCGCTCAAAACATGTTTGGTTATGATAAATTGCCTTAAACAACCAGAAAGATTTTTATTACATAAAGCAGACAGTAGGCCCTACCGTTTATTAGTAGTATGATAATTTGCAATAAGCGTAAATTCAAAAGGGGTGTGTCGCATGTCGCCAATCATAAATAAAGGAATCGAGGTATATGAACGCATAATGGCCATTGTTGCGTTGTGATAGAAATGCTTATTATACGCCAATAATGCAAAGGAAAGGTAAATAAATAATGTTAGGTTAAAGGCAAACGATGTTATATTACCGTGTTGAGAATTTATTATTGAAAGTGCGCGAAATCAGTACCGGTAATTTATATTTTCGCGATTTTGTTAAGTTTTGTAATTCGCGAACTTTAGAAAACGGTTCGCGAATAGCGATTCGCGATCCCTCAAATTCCAACCCTGAATGGGTACATAAAGAAACAATTAAAAGCCATTAATTCCACTTTTGAAAATAGGAACAAATAACACACGCATAGAAAGAAACAAAAACTTTTTCCCACAATACAAAGTCAATGGGATAGGTGTTTGTCGTCAGTATGTTTCTTTCTGCAATTTTGATTCTTAATGCTCCCCTAAAAGCTGACTGATACATTTTAATTAGGCTAAGATTTAAAGTTCAAAATACTACTTGGAGTCCAAATGACTAGCGGGCCGCAGGTTGGACATCCCTGTGCTAAACAAATCATTGCTTCAGTTGCCCTTGTCACTGATAGACAAGAGTTTTTTAATTCTGCATCTTTTCAAATAAGGGTCTTGCGCAATCCCACCACCCGGGCATCAATCTTAGATTTCATCTGTTTGGTTTTTATGTTTGCAGACATGATAAACTTAAAAACTTAAAAATTAAAGAAATATTTAAAAATCACTCAACTGTAGATTAATGTATATTCTTTGTGATCTTTTTATGGCTCAACTTTATAATTGTTTGAATAAAACAATTGTTTTTTTTTATACTGTGATACAAGTATAACTTCTGTGCTAATGTAAGCTCCATGCTTTTATTTAGTTTCAAAATCAATTTGGCTTATAAGCGTCCTTTTTTATTTACATAGAAAATCAATTTGAATTAGCAACTGATGAGACCCATTTTTAGTGATATTGATTTTACATACAATTAAAGCTGGATTTTGACTAAAGTAACTCGTGCATGTGTATTAATTATACCGGAGGGTGAGATAACAAAAGGTGTTGCAACAACATAGTTTCATTACAATGCTGTGTGTCTGCATTTAGATAGCTAGGGCTGTTATATCTTGTTTGATAGTTGATATTGCTTTAAATTATGAAACCGCTGGAGCTTTGCAATGTCTGGTTAGTGACTTGTCGAAGGACACACCACACACAACAGTGGTTAGAATTGGGTTGAAATCTGGGTCTTTCATATGCCTAAACCTTCATGTGGATGTATTAGATTTGAAATTATTGCTTGATGACACCTGAAGTTGACGTTTGCTATTTTTGGTGAAGTACTATGTTTCAAAATCCTAAATTCTACATAATAGTAACTTCCATCCTAAAGAGCCATCGGCCGATGTTTAATGCGAATTTTTGCTCAATTTATTTTTTTGTATTCCTGCAGACGATAAGGAGATAAAGGAGAGAGATGATATCAGAAAGGAGAGACACCATGAGAGACAACGTCAACGTAATATTGAGCGAGCTGCTCCTGACAAGAGGTTGGTTGCTCAAAGTTAGATTTAGCTTTCCCAAAGATGTGACAAATATATTTTCAGCATAGTGGCCGGGGTTATAGAGTTGTCTTTGCAAAAAGCCGAAATCCTACTTAACATATTGTGACATTCACATTCCCTTTTAGTGTGTTGGGCACATCGGAATATAATTTGTACGTTTTTGATGGCTGGTGGGGAATGTCGGTTTCTAAACATGGAAACCGGTTTCTATATAGTTTTATTATAAAATAATGGTTTTTCACTGGAAGCCTGAGGCTGCAACCACACATACTTTCCAGGCCAGCGACACGTGTTCGTTTCTTATAAGCTTGCGAGTACTCGTATTATAAGAAAATAACACCGCAGCGATACATTTATCCGGCATTACCAGTTTGTCGAAGGTTCTGGTTACAGAACAACAGAGCAACCACTGCACACTTTTTCCCGAAACCATGATTTATTTTACCTGGTATTGTAATAATTCTGCGAGACTCTCGGGAACCATTTAAATCTCCGAATTGTAGTCTTGATCAACAGCAAGTTTTTTTTGGAATATCCTGTAAAAAAAAAAGTTTTTCAATGCGTGTCGTTGAGCCTCTTTTTGATCCGTTCCTCTTCCAGGAATCGATTGAGGGAAGAGCGGGACATCAGTGAGAAGGTGGCTCTCGGACTGCCCAACACACGACAAGGGCAAGAGGTCCAGTTTGATCAGCGACTCTTCAATAAAACCAAGGTCCGTGGAATTTTGTTTTTATATGTATTGCCGCTGATTGTGGGCAATAGTGTCATATTGCTTGTGAATTAATTTATAAATATATATACCCAAAATTAAAACCCTAAAATAACCTCTTACAAATCCTTAACATACAAATTACCATTTAAATCCACTAAATAATCAAAATATAGAATACCTTTTTCCCAAAACCCATTTACCTCATCTAAATACCATTTCCATTATCTAAATACCATTTTCCTTATCCAAATACCATTTTCCTCATCCAAATACCATTTTCCTCATCCAAATACCATTTTCCTCATCCAAATACCATTTTCCTTATCTAAATACCATTTTCCTTATCTAAATCCGATTTTTATCACCAAACCCCAGGGAATGGACAGTGGGTTCGCAGGAGGTGACGATGAGAGTTACAACGTCTACGACAAAGCATGGAGATCTGAGACACAGATCGGCAACAGCATATACAGACCCACCAAGGATAAGGACAAGGAGCTGTATGGGGAGGATGATATCGACAAACTTATCAAGAGCAATAAGTTAGTGTTGTTGTGTTGTTCTTGCTTCCTTTTTTATTACAGACATACAAAGTTTTTCGTTTGTTTACCTAATTATTGCTACGATTTAAAAAAAAATTCTAATAAAAAAACAGGGTCGAAAGTTGTTTTTGTACCATACATACACCATCACAGCGCAATTAATGGACATCATACCACCCCTTGATAGATAGACATAACCTTGCCCAGTGGTTCCACCCTATCACCCTCCTTCTGTCATAGGTTCGTTCCAGACCGTGGGTTCAAAGGGGCCGACTCTACGCAGCAGAGAGAGGGTCCAGTGCAATTTGAGAAAGATGAAGATTTGTTCGGACTTAACAAGTTCATGGAACAAGCTAAACAAGTCAGTAGGCTTGTTTGCCCGCAATTGCAAGCAATCCCCCAGTTTTGTTTTCTTTTATATTATAGCTAAATAGGACAAATTGTTGTCCCTTGGATGAAAAATGACGGTCGTTATAACACGAGCGCGCTCTTAGTGTTGTCTGCTTGCAGTCGAATTACCCAGTGAAATTTGTTCTGTATTGGGTATGACAATTTTTAACTGCCGATTAAATCCACTGATTGAAGTAGTCCGTGTAATTCGCTGGAACTACGTAGTAGGGCGTCAAGTTAAGGATTACGAATCAATCCAAAAACCTGTGGTATGACTGTCGTTGTCGGTACCTTGAATGTCTTGGACATTGGCCATTTTTATCTCGCCAAGGCAACTAACCAAAAAGGGATGTCACTTTGGATTTTTCATTACTTAAAGTTAAGCTGGGATCTGCAATGTAAGACAACCCATAATTTGGTTTAAACGTTGTGGGTTCGTACCTCTCCGTACACTAGCGCAAAGTCTAGCAAATGCTTCTTCCAACCTTACTAACATTGGGGAATCACCACCATTGTTTCTCGGCAAAACACTTACTTAAACAATATGCCCTTTAAGTCACCTTACCTCAGATCCCGCGCATAGAGACCAATTTATTTGGTTGAACGCCTTCTGAATCTGCCACAAATTTTTATTATTCTTACAACTGTTCGTATTCTAGGCTCGAAAACGTCCTACTGAATCGGGGAGTAAATCGAAATCGGATCACGATAAAAAGCGTAGCAGAAAAGGGGAGTGAAATCGCTTCCAGAACAGCTGGCTCTTCACTGCAATTTAATGATGCATTAGCGCTCTCTAGCGGTTGGTGACGAAAAGTCTATGTTGGCGAAATCGTTAAAGCTTATTTTGTACAAAATGCTGTTTAATTGATCCACATTATGTCTGCTGATACACAAATTTAATGTTCGATTTTTTGGGAATTTCTGTGCTGGCCTAACAACTTGTGTTTTAGTGTTCGTGTAATACCAATCAAAATTGTTTCTTCGTGAAAATAAAACAGTAAGACATAGAATTAGTGGTTCGATTTGGAGGGAATTGCTGAAAAGGAAGATCATCTTATACTTTAACTAAAGAATACTTACTTAACGATCACCCGTAGGACAAGTTTCCTGTGTTTACCGGGAAGAAGATAAACTTAAGTTACCATCACCAAAAGAAAGGTTGCGGTAACGAAACCCGCTAACGATTGTTTGTGTAAATCTCTGCCCAAGGCATTTATAAGATAGCATTGCGCCCACAAAATGAATATTAATCTTTAAAAACAACTGCTATACAAATATTTGCCAACCATACACTTTCCCCAACTGAACACTCTTTAAACGAATGCCCATGTTATCAAAACTATCGTTTTCCTACCCGCTCTATTAAACAAGAACAATATCGAATTAAAGAAATTATTTTTTGGTAAACTTTTAAAACCTTCGGTCTCGATACTGCTTAGCACAGACAGGTTTGTTGGTGACGCTTGTTATTTCTGAATAATGAGATCTACCGAAATTTCCTTGAAATACGCCTTCAATCGCTACGTCTAGCGCGCGGTGTATTCTTTGATATAAGCCTAATTAGGTAATCATTTAAATTAAATCCAATATAGATCAAATTTGCCATTCGGTGATGGTTACAACTATTTTTAATATTTCCACATTAATTTACCAAGTATTTGGTTATTGCATTCTTCAAATATACTTAAAACTCCGCCTGAGTAATACATGGTAATTATTAATGGAGTAATTACTACTTAAGATACTCGAAGCTCTCAAAGTGGAAATTGACATAAACAAGGTATGTTACTTAAAATATTGCTATTTTGTATTTTTTCCAAACATCAGGTTGTGTTTTTAGCAAGCAAAAACCCCACAAACCACAAGCTAGCCCTAGAGCTAGGAAAGTTAACGGGCCACCAACTAACACAAAGGCGTGTACTGATCCTTGGAAGTAGTTATGGTATATTAGACACCTGAGTTCCTCTGACAATCCATATTAATTGGCTAATTTCTAACTCTTTGTGGGTTTGGTTAATCAACGCTAAACATAGTGTTGGCCATTCTAGGCTATATGGTTTTGAGTTACGCCCATTTATAAGGCTGATATTTATTCTGATAACGAGAAAAACTAATTAGGGGTTTGAGCGGCGGCTCCTTCCGGAACTTAGATGAATCATTTGTACTCCAGTGCTTGAAGTAACTGAGGAATTATTCAGGATTTTTGTTATTTAGGAACATGTCTCTGTAAAAAAATGTTGTCATGGTCCAATTAGTTGCAGTGTTGCACATAATTGTATTATTTTTTGTAAAGCTACTGGATTCCATTGGGTTGTAGCAATGTAATTCAAGTGGCTCTAGAGTGTTTGGCATCTTTAGTGGAAACGAGATGTCTGCTCGTGAAGAATACAAACTGGTACAGCAATCAGAGGCTGATCAAGTACGTTCCGTCAATTTAAGTTATATGAAGTTGTCTTTTAAGTTATATTTCCCAATGGGTGTGACGTCACAGTTTAATGTCACGGAAATGAACATAGCAGTGTGGCTTGAATTGTGCTTAAACTGCTCTTAAATTAGACTTCGGTTTTTATCATCATCGATTTTTTCTACATTACCGAGTCGCTCCTTTTAATCTGAAATACAAAGTATTCTAATTTCCTCCAATATTCGCAATGCGAGAAAAGGAAACGAAACGAACATTGGCAAACTTCGCTGACGTAACCTCCTATTCCAGACGACCAATGGAATTCGGATATTAATTAAAGAAGAAAAAGGAAGAAATGTCTTAGTCATCCAACACACACTTTATACATAAAGCCTTTGCTAGTTGTTCGTTTTCCATTCCTTGCAGCAATTCGGTAACATCATGTTCTCAAAGGTTGTTTTGATTATGATCGTGAGTTTTGCGACTTTAGGCATGCCCATTGAAGGTAAATAGCAGTTGGTTGTGGATTATAAATTTGTTTGATAGATGCAATAAAATGGTGTTTTTTTAAATCAAAACAGCATATCTTTTTGTAGCCTAAACAACCAATTAAAATTGCTTCGATAATCATTCTCCGACCGCTGGGTTAGTGCTGCAATATCTTGAAGACTACCAACCGAAAGATTGTGGTTTCGAAACCAGAACCCATCTAGTTGTTCGTGATTAAGTCTAGGTACTTAGTAGTGGTTAATTAAACCAAGTGGTCCAAATGGGTTGTACTACAGAATGTATCCAATACATTAAACAGAACGCAACAGTTTCAGTAACCTGATTCTACACGTATAACAAAATGCAATAGATTCATTCGTGATTTTGAATGTATAATATGCCACTCAGCACAAATATATATTCCACTTTTCTGGTTCAACTGGCTGCCATTTGTGGCTAAATTTTCTCGCGCATGGTAAAAACCACAGCAGTCATTTTTCTGCAGTTACGATAATGAAATCTTATGTTTCCAGTCGTTGATTCTTCGGTCGGTTTGGAACTTGAACAATTCGTGCAAGAACTAGAGACCAAGCTTAGAAACGTCACGGAGATTGCATCACCACATATTACGTCACTGCCGCCCGTGACACAGTGGTCTGTGCGGCCACAACCAACTGCTGCCACAACGAAGCCAACGACCACCCCGAAAGTGACTACGAAAACACCCATAAGAAGAAAACCCAAACCGGTATGATTTTCTCCTTCCTTATTTCTGATGAGGTACACTGACAAAATTATTTATCATCAAGCATTACCAAAATAAAGAAACGTTGTGGTGCCTTTAGTAGAAATCTCAAATCAAAAGAAAAAATTAGGGGGTTAAAATTTAAGAAATGAGGACAAATGGAAACTGCACAATTACATTAGAGTAGGGTTAACACTCACAAGGATATATCTTACTTTCGCTGTTTAGATTGGGAGTGGGGTCAGGGTTAAAGTAAGTTTAACTTTTTGTTTTGGCAGTTATACCGTCAATTGCATTTCTTAAATGTTGCCTCGATTGTCCCGTTTTGTTAGACCACATTTTTAGTAGAACGATTTTTAAGGATAAGGAATAAGTTTAATACTTAGTTTGAACAGATAGAGGAAACAGGAGTTGCATGATGTAGCTTATGACTTTTGTAAATACATTGTTTGCCCTGCGCGGCCATAATCACGATTCAACGTGTGTTACAGTGATTTATCTTTCACGGTACTTCCCCACACGCAAAATTTGCAATTTCATGCATTATACATGATTACGTATACGTAATGAAAATATTTCTGTCTCACGATCATCTGCTAATTACCGTGCTTTCCATTTCAGATATTTATTCGGTGTCCTTTCTACTGCAATGGCTTCAACTATAGGACCCGAACATATTACAAAATCTGTTTCGCGTACCGTCGACCAAGTAAGTTAGTTTTAAATAAGAAATGCTACGGTTTCCGTGAGCTATATTTATATACTTTATATTTTAATTACGTGTTTTGATGATTGTCGCTTTGCCGTATTTTCCTGTTTATATGCCGTGGTTGTTACTGCTGTTATTTAACACTAGAGCAAATAGCAAATCAATTAAAAAATAAGGTGGTAAAGTACCTCGTGCCCGCGGTCGCCAAAGCTTTTAAACCGTGTGGTTAAAGTGGTCCTGGTTTTAACGAAAAACTATAGGGCGGGTAACTTCTGTATGCTTATACAAGGTTATACCTGTTGTGTGGGTGGGGGTTGCATTTCAGCCCGACCATCGAGAGTTCCGTTTCTAACCCTTTTCCCTTTTATCTTCGCACAAAACCTTATCCTGTTCCTGTAGTTTTACCTGGCATATTAGACTGTATACCAACATGTCTCCTTATTTCAGTGGCTTGTATGTTCTGCCGATACGAATACCGGTGCGGTCGATCTGCCTTTTTCTAATTCGCAACGCCATCGCAAGCTGGGAAAGCACCGAGTCGGGAATCACCGAATTTCAGAAGAGTACACAGTTCAAAATATTACCATCCGTATGCCCACTGCCTAAATGCAACATATTATTTGTTTCCACTTCTAATGTATTTTCATATATTGTTTGCTTTACGGTTGTAAGACTAGTCGCTGAAGAAAATATTACGACGTTTATACTGCTCCACTGCATTGCTAAATGCTTTAAATTAATAAAAACTGCTTTAAATGCTTTGCTGTCAATACCGTACACGCGTATTCTCCCTTGTTGGCGTGTTCATTTTCCCTCTTAAAACAAACCCATAGTAGAACATGTTACATGCGTCTGATGCTTATTTAAACAATATAAATTAGGTATTGTGTGACACTATGGATAACATAGCCCGTTAAAATAGATTAGCCAATTATTTGAATTATGTATTATTTATTTTTATTTTTAGTTTTTCGTTTCGAGTTAAAACAACGATTACATAAAAAAAAAACATTATGTGAATAATAACATCTTGTAAGCAATAAAAATAAAAATAAAGATGAATGTGTCGGTAAAGTAAGAACAACATGGCCACTTGTTTGCTTTTATGCAGAGGCCTCGAAAAAGAAAAGCAAAAAGCAGCAGGTATACATTTTTGCGAATGAGTCACGTTTGACAGTTGCATTTTACTGATGCTTTTGCGTTATACGAAGGGAAATGCCACGAGGTAAAGTGCGAGGCAGGAAACTGCTGCGCTGATCAAGTACGACTCGTGGTACGGGCGCCGTTCGGTCTTGTGGGCAAGCAGACGTGGCATCATGCACCACGCCATGGCGGGAGCGCCACCGAAGATAGTCAGGAGATGAAACACCACATCGGGAACTCTCGTTTTGGAGTTAAGGTAGCGCAGAGCCTTGTCAATGACGTTTAACCCAATACCAGCAAGGTTCGCGTAAATAAAATACTTCAAAAGTGGTAACTTGTCGCCTTTCATATAAATGGCCAGGATCCATGTGCCACAACAAAGCAAACCAGCAGCCTGACAAGCGTAGTATTTAAATGCCATTTTGGGTATTTAGCAAAAATATCTGTAAAGAAATGAATACAAAATATAAGATGTATAACCTGGTGATAACTTTAATAAGAAGTGGACAGCCTTAGCGAAATTGTCCTGTGATTAAGGTGGTAATGGCAATATAGTTAGATTTAAAGTTGGGCTGATCGGTTGGCATCAAACGGTTGGCATCAATCGGTTGGCATCAATCGGTTGGCATCAATCGGTTGGCACCAAACGGTTGGCATCAAACGGTTGGCACCAAACGGTTGGCACCAAACGATTGATAATAAATGGTTGGCATCAATCGGTTGACACCAAACTGTTGGCATCAATCGGTTGGCACCAAACAAAAAACGAGCGGTTGTGGATTGCGGCATATATAAATGAATATTTCAAACGGTTGTGCTGCTGTTAAAATATCATGCTTGATTCATCCCAGTTCAGGCAGAGAACTAGAATCGAACCAAACATGACCCCAAATCCATGAATAGTAACAAAAATGGATCGTTAAACTATTGAAGGAATATACTTTAAACCAGTGGTTCCCAACCTTTTTTAGTGTCGGGGCCAAATTTCAAATTTTAGAATACGTATGGAGCCGCATGAAAACACACTGCTTTAAGAAAACAGTGACGTTACAATAGCAGCCTTTTCACTACTGTCTTTGCCTCTAATCTTAACTATGAAGTTAAAACTCTTTTTCCAGCCTTCAAACTAAGCAAGGGTAAGTTTAGAATACTAATTATATTTTTTTAATATTATTATCAGATTCTAATATTTTTAGGGGATTTTCAAAGGTCAATGAGAGCCGCAAGAAGGCTAGCTGGGAGCCGCATGCGGCTCTCGGAGCCGCGGTTGGGAATCACTGCTTTAAACCCTGCGAAAAATATATCTCAGCTAAAACTGCTGGACAGGCGATAATCGGTTAGTAGTTTTTCAACCTTTAACTTATTCGATGTCTGATATATGTCATCAATCACTCGCTATTGATCTGCCCTAAACTATTAATAACCTGTGTCAAGAGTTGACTTGCTCGAAAAACGTGAGGTGGCATGTCGTCAACCAACACATTTACTTATTTAGAAAGGAAGTTCGTTGTTCATTTCAAAGTTACAAAACGTACACCCAAAGTCTTAATTTAGACAGCAAAGGCGCTTGCTTAAGTTAGAGTGTGTGAAGGCTTCTTATGTGATGTGTAGTCAAACTTTCGTTGAAACGTTCGACTTTCACAAACAGAGTTCTGCGAAACTGCAGAAACGCCATTTGACTACGTCACATAAGCACGAATTTAGGTCTATTACTAATAAGGTCTTTGATGTCGACCACTTTTTCGAATTAGTTTACATTTAACAAACTTAAAGCTGCGGACATCACGATACAGACGTTACACAATCACTTGTCGTTTCGGTCCAATAAAAAAGGGAAAAGTTATGATCTAAATTTAAATAATGCTTCCGGTAGTAGGAAATCCAAAGTAATAGCGATTACAATGACTAATGTTGTCTAATTTTATGGATGAAACGTAATTACCACTAAACTGATTTGGAATGGTATAACTATGCTGCCCTAACTGAATATACCTACACTAAATAATCGATTGGATTATAGACGTGTATTAACTACTGTCGTTCTGTCCTCTTTCCCGTTTCCATTTTTTATAGAAGGTTCTGCTGCATGTTTTTGTCGTGAAAACAAAAACTTTACTAAACTAAACTCCAATAATTGACTTTTACTTTTAATTTTTAATCGCGCTTTTGAGTACTGGATTTTCTCGAAACTTACGCTCAAGTAAACATGTCCAGGGCTATATATGTGTTTTTAATGCGGCATATAAGTTATTAATAGAGCGGATTTTTCAACAGCCACGTCAAGCAATATGTCATACCGTACAATCACTGAACCAAACGTGCGACGACCAGTGGATTACTACTTCTCGCACGGATTCGTTTTCGTTGGTGCACGTTTTATTGTTCTAAAATAACAACACAAACAAGCTTTAGACTTTTCCGGAACCGGCCTTTATAATAAGATTTAGTAAATTTTTATTTAACTCAATCCTTAGCCGACATGACGAATCCTACTACGCATGACACACTTTATTGCATGTCCATATATATATACGCTATAGCCTACGTCAGGTATTACTGTACCGTAATACGTACTACTATATTGCACGGGAATACTGATTTACTCTGAGTGGCGGGACACGTAATAGAATTAGTCAATACAACGTACTATATCTCGAATCGACTTGTCGTATTAACAAACTGTATAACTGTATAATTGCTTTGTAAGTAACCCCCTTCGGCACTACACGTAGTGGATTTTGATTGAACCGGGTGGATAAATGGGACAAAAACGGTGGCAATGTTTCTAACAGATATAACAATCTGTGATAGCTCAGGTCATCTCTGCGATACCCCATTCTATGTTCGACTCGCGTGTATAATATGATTGTCAATCCCACATTTAGGCCGGCGCTAAATTTAAACGATAAGCGCCTTTTAATATACGATTTATTAATCACAATTATTACATAGCCTACCATTATTTTTTTTACTAAAAACAAGTATTCTTTTGGCGCATTCAAGAAGTATACCACGTCCATAACATCATATTTTAAAAGTTTGCGCCGATTTTAATAATAATCCAAAAATTGTTTTATAAAAAGGCGCGTGTACAGGATATAGCCTATATTTAACATTCATAGGCTCCATACATGCTCGAAAATTGTTCTAATTTGTGTTTTAGCTTGTGTGAGTTAAATTTAACTATAAACCTGCTTAGCTCGAAAAGTCCCGAGAATGCTTTTAAAATATCTTATGTTGTGTTGGTTGTGGTAAGGAGTAAGCGTGCTTTAGCTTTTTATAGTAGTATTTCGTGTTCCATCTCATTCAACGTGCAGACGAAAACAATGATAGCCGAACCAAATATACTCTATTAAACACATTCTGCTTCCTCGGAAAGGTTACTCATTATCGTTCGTCATGTGTGGACAACGATATTTTTACAACACGGTTAGTTTAACGCCCAATTAACGCAGATTACTATCCGGTTGGAATATGGAAAATGTCTTGCCGAAATTTGCCGTAGTTAAAAAATGGCACCACTACTCCGAGTGATCATGACGGGACAGGTTGTGTTTGTGGTTTATTTATGTTTAGGAAAATAAGCCTACCACATTGTCCAAATAGTTAGTCTGGTGGTTTAGTGCGACGCCTTTCCACCGAAAGGTTGCCTGTTCGAAACTGGTCACTAGGTAGTCGGTTGTGTCCTTAGGCAAGGCACTTATAAAGGACATTGCCTGGACCCAGCAGATTAATAAGTTCTACAAAATTAAAGGAATATGTATATCATACACAATACATTGCAATAGCTTCGGCAACCTGACGGTGGGCGCGAGGTCATTAACCCCCTTGGTTTTTCCATTAACGGGGATAAACATGAATATCCTATCCTCCTATGCTATCCACATAGGCAATGTAGAGGTATTGTAGTATATTATTTTAGCCTCAGATATTTATACAGTTAAAGTTTGACCCATAAATATATTGACTACATATAGCGAACACCAGTATAGATGCCGTTACCCTATTAATTAAGACCCATATGACCCCATAAGTCAACACATTTAAAACACTGTTTCGCCGAGTCATCAAAGAGTTATCATCTATAGATTTGTTTACATCTGGCAGCGGCGTATACTCCATTTTAGATTAGTAGACTTTTAGTTTCGTTAGGCCCCGCATTTTTTTGAAACAAATGATGAAGGATTAATTAAAAATTTTTCGGTGATCAATGTATGTTTTGTTTAAACTATTGATTGCTTACGGGCTGGGTGAGGTTAGAAAGTTTTAAAACTTATTTTTCACCGCAATATGTTCAAATGATCGCTCCCACTTGAATTGAGTATATGTTTTTAATCTTGTATACTTGCTATGCTCAGATTTGCAGCTTCAAGCATCACCGCAACATCATCGACTACTACACTTAAAGGATAGGATAGGATAGGATATTCATGTTTATCCCCGTGAATGGGAAAACCTGGGGGGTTATCACACGGGCAATCATCAGATCACCTCGCGCCCATCGTCGGGTTACCGGAGCTATTGCAGTGTGTTGTATATGATAGACACGTTCCTTCAATTTGGTAGAACCCATTAATCCGCTGGGTTCAGGCAATGTCCGTAAAGTGCCTTGCCCAAGGACACAACCGACTAGCTAGCGACCAGTTTCGCACCTGCAACCTTTCGATTAAAAGGCGACGCACTTAACCGCTAGACCATCGGGCCGGAAGAAACATTAAGTACGGAATTTGTGAATCGGGTGGATGAGTCACTGATCGATCTGGACTATTACCCACTTAACTGAATGTTTGTGAAACTTGTTTCGGTTGTTTTATACAATTTGTAACATTGTGTTACTTTTATTTATTTTGTAATAAACAACGTCGATATACTACTATTTTTACAGCTCATTCGGCGATATATGACCTGTGTGTCGTTTAATAGTTTTTTAAAGTGACTAGGATACGATAAATTGCAGTTTATCCCCATGGACGGGAAAACGCAGGGAGAGTTATCACAATGACAGTCGTAAGATTCCATCCAGTTATTGTAAAAGCCTTTGCATGGTGTTATAAATAAAGTTAAAATGTTTTTGGTTTTGTTGAAAATGCTCGGCCTGACAGATTAGTGTAGTGGTTTATTGCGTCAGCTTTCAGGCAAATGGTTGCGGGTACGAAAATGGTCCCTACCTACTAGGTTGTGTGCTTGGTCAAGGCACTTAACGGACATTGACAGTTTTGTAAACAAGGTTAACACTTTCCGCATGTTGTCGCAAGAGATCCTTGTAGCAAAAAAGAAAAAAAGCGCGCCATAGTTTTATTTGGTACCTTACGACGTTTGCTTACGAACTTTTTTGTTGGAGCGTGAACGTGAGGTTTATCATGTTTGGTACCGTAAGTATTCGTTTTTAAAGAAAACAACTGCAATTGCTAAAAAGCAACCCAAGTTCACAAAAGTGCAGATAGCGTTGATAACAGTTGAAGTGCAGGATTTCCAGTAAAAACTACGTTGCGCAAAATTCCGCCTGTTTAGCATTTAGCACTTCCGAGCCCTGAATTGCATCTTTTGCTGTTTGCTCAGTTGCAGTTTATTAGTACGTTCCTTAGTTAGAAATTGACTTTGGAACCTAAAGAAGAGGGAAACTTAGCACCAAAAGGAAGGAAACTGGCTCGTAGCAAACCATAGTGGTAATCTCAACTTAATCAGTCACTGTATACTAATTTTACGTTGGTAACGTAGGTGCGTTTTTTTTTATTCTAACCAGTATTAAATATTGTTATTGTATAGCAGTTATAAAAAAATTGCAAGAAACAAGGAAAACTGATTGGGATTTGTTTTGGTACCGGTAGTACTTAAATGCAGAAAATATCTCTCTTTTATCACTAAAATTGTTTTTTTACGAATCACTAACAACCTAAATGACATTACATTTAAAATATTTCCAGATTTTATTTGTATTTCCTGTTATAAACGGTATATATTCTACTGTATTATACCATTGGGGCTTGGGCTATTTTAATGCACTTTGCTGTTCCGTTCTCTGAACAAAGTGATGTCGTCATACGGTACAAGAGGCAACCTGGAAAGGTCAACATGGCCGAACAAATTGGAATACCAACTCAGTTTATTCTGCTATGTGCTGGGTTTATGCTCATTTTGGAGGTTTCCTTACCTTGCTTATGAAAATGGTGGAGGTGGGTTGCATTTTTATGTTGCAGTACATTCGATAAGGTAACAGGAGTTTGTGGAGTGTCTTCTAGATACCAGTATGACTCTATTGTCCAGAAAAAGTATGCCAATAAAATCCATATGTGTGTAAGCTAATGGAATCAGAAGTTCAACTAACTCGGGAATCGTTACAAAACTAAAATCAGGTAAAATGAAAAAATGAAACTTTAGGGTCTATGTTGGAGTTAATTTATTTCCCTCTGGTGTTCATCTGTAGGTTTTATTATAACTTTTCTTGTTATAGGGTTGTGCTAAAATCATACATTTTGTGGTGTGCGGTCTCAGTTATCACATTACAACGTTATTCACCTTGTGTGGTACTTTTTACATTAACTGTGTACGTAATGTCAGCCTTATCTGTGTGAGTTGTAACCTTAGTATTATGGACACAGATGCATGCTGAGCCGTGTAATCCCTTTAACTCCAATGTAAGCATTACTTGTAAAAAGGTCAGTTCTTATAAAAAGAATAAAACTTGGTGACCATTACGGATGTAAGAATTTTTGCAGATTCAAACTAATTCAAACCCTTCGGGTCGATTTAAGTCAAAAAATCTGTGTATTACTTTGGACACATGTCTACTGATCTTCTAGTGAAACAATCCATTTACATTCAATCGAAGATATATTCTGTCAAGCCTAATGTGTTAACAATGGTTAACTTTGTTTGTGAAATTGCATTGAGCAAAAATACAATCTTGTAATTGTAACAAATTATGCACATTACACTTATAGGGTGTCCAACAGGCTTAATAACACACAAAAATTTTCCACCCCTTGCGCTACTACAAAATTCCAAAACAATCGAAGAGTATGCCGGTATACTACAAATAAGCCCAAAGTCCATATCAAGCAGGCGTCATTAGGCATTTAAAGTATACAATGTGCTTCACACATGGCTACCCAACTGTTCAAGTGAAGTACACTTCAGTGATGATTCACCCACGCACTGAGTAAACTAATTAGGATGGTACCTGCCATGTAAATTACTCTTTTAAGCTACAGTACCTTATGTAATTTTAGGTGTTGAATTGACTCAACATTTTTAAATAAAAATCTCTCAGTCATAGATGTCCAAGTAATCTCGACTGACTGGTTTGTTTACATTTCCCTTTGTCTTAATCACTCAGCTGCACCTGAATGACTTTTATTACCCTTACCACCTGTTCACGTGTTCAGTTTCTATTTTCCCACACATCCATAATGAAATTGTATACTATTCTGGTTTACTGCAACATACCAACCAGTAGCTAATTTTCATTAATTAGGCCTTACAACCATTGTTTTGTTGAGTACCAGTCAGTGGTACTGCTATATATATTGTATAGGCGACTCTATATCATTAACGGGTAAAATTACAACAAAAAGTTACTGGTACACGTGGTGTTCCCATAAAATAATTTAAACCCAATGCATTGTCTAGTTTAACTTTTTATACTAATATAATTATATATACTTTGTATATTGATGGTATCAGTATATTTACTATTTTTCCTCAATATAGCAAAACTTAACAAATTGTTAACTTTATATCACAATCTAACCGTTTTAGTTCGGTTGAGCTTAAATTTCAATATTGCAGCTCCATTTCTCTATGTGTTTCTACTGCTGTATATTCTGGTTGGGATTCCGTTGGTGTTTCTTGAAATGGCGTGGGGTCAATACAGTAATCTAGCTCCCCTTCAAGCTTTCAGGACAGTGCCAGTAATGCAAGGTACAGTGACAAATTTGATTGTCTTTTAGAACATTTACTTATGTTTTGTATATATTATGTAAATAGGCATTTTTTTCTTTTTTATGCTTATGTATGTCTTGTGGGCTAAAAAATATTGTGTTTAGAGTATAAAACTATAAAATTTTTATTTAGATGTTTAAGATTTAACTTATATTTTGTATATATTATGTAAATAGGCATTTATTTCTTTTTTATGCTTATGTATGTCTTGTGGGCTAAAAAATATTGTGTTTAAAGTATAAAACTATAGAATTTTTATTTAGATCTTTAAGATTAACAGCATATGAATATTTGATGCTGCTTTAATGTTATTCTGTAAAATGACCAATTTGTACTTTTATGTATAAACTTGTTTTTATAGTAAATATTTTATGAGAACGGTATCTGTTTGGTACATTTTTTATATAATTACATGGTCTAATACATCAATTTTTTATTTGTGTATCCAATATCGCTTTACTAAGTGCTTGTAAATTGTGTTTTCTTAGCAGAGTATAGCAGTATCTTATTGACTACCACTATATACTTTATATGACTCAGTTGCCTGAGGCTAAATACTAGACGTCAGTGCACAACATTTATAACCCCGTCAAACTAAGGTAATCCAGTAAATAAATGTGCCTCGCCAAACGCGAGAACAATACAATACAATCCTAGTTTAGAACGCTCCAAATTAATGTAAAATCTACCCTGTCATTTTATGCCCTTCAGTGTATACAGCATACTGTGGCTTATACTGTGCAGTTTATTTTTGTTGCAGAGATTACTGAGATGATTTAGCAAGGGACCCTTTAATCCCACGGCCACAACGGCACATTATTGGCATTGCTGTCCTACCACTGTAAATAATACATAGGTCGTATCTTACAGGGCACTCAAAGGGAGTTAATGTATCACTGTTTCAGCTCCGGCAAATATTTAAATAAGAACTGATTTAAGTGAAATGGGTTTTCTGAATACAAGTCATAAAACCTTTCAGTGACTTTTCTGATATACTTCTACCAGGCAATATTGCATGATTTAAATTGTGGCATTGATGTTTTAAAGAACAATATCAATTTCATTACTTTATTTAGTAATTTTTAATTTTTACCAGCAGCACATTTATTTTTCTAATGATAAACATAATATCAGCAAAGCTAACTATAATATCTTCATATCTGGTGCAGTAATTGCACATTATTTTTGACCAAAGTAGAAACACACCTTACGTGTTTGCTTGGTGTAGCAAAGTGGTCCTACACATTGTACCTCATGTTTGACAAATATTTGGAATATTTTACAAATATCTGTCCATTCAATAATGATACATCGCCCATAAACATAATTAGTAAGAATAAAATATTAATATTTCATGAACAGTACATACGTTTTTACATAAAAATGAAAAAATGTTTCCATTTTTTGTAGAGGGTGATAGATGGGTGCTGGAGTTCTTAAAATGGGCCCCACACTAATTGCTTGTCCGATGAATTGGCAAACCTCACCCAATTTTTATATAAATGTTGTTATCAATATCATGGTGCAATACAAAAGATTGGACTTTGAATCGAAGACAGAAAACCGAATGCAATTCACATATAACCATGTATATGTAGGCATATTAAATTTTAACAGAATAGGCTTGTGTAGTTATTTTTCTCTGTATAATAGATCTAAGAAGTCAATGAGATTGATAAATCCTACAACCAGTACCAGTTTATATAACATCTATTCTATATACTTACAATTTTTCTGTTTAAGCCATTATATCTCATGTAATTACCTTAAAAGACTTTCAATTTTACAGTGATATTTATAGAATTAATAACCATTAAATCACAGCTGTAACTAAGCGAAAGTAATTAACATTATTAAAATTAACACAGCTGCAGTTAAATGCTTTTTTACAACTTCAAATAATAAGCAACTGTCTAGTAAAGCGATATGATTAGTTGATATTTTTAACCTAAAAATTGATAATTAACAGTGTAGGTTTTAGTCACATTTTTACACCAAGTTTTGAGATTTTATATACAGTTTGTATCGCAAGGAACATTGAAGTACTGTAATCATTGAAAAACGTATGCATAAAATATACAAGATGCATGTAGTGTTTCATGTACAGGATTATATACCATGTACTCGTCTGTTTACTATACACAGAGACGGTTGTACAAAGCATGTACACCATTCAACACACATTTGTCCAACCCATACCTGATGCTGTCAATGTTGATCCTAGTATACTTGAAGAATAGATATAGTTTGATGTTGTGATTGATTTTTAGACACCTGTGTGTATTATTTTAACAATTAAGGTTATGATATTAAACAAAATTTGGTCAATATCTTATTTAAGTGGAAAACTGATCTATGCCTTATTTAATATCTATGCCCTTTTTAACATTTTTGGATTTTTAAAATATACAATTTATTAAAATTCTACTTCATCTCGGGCTCATTTATTAAAAAAGTTCATTAATATCTCATTGAATTATTCAGGCATTGGAGTGTGCATGTTATTTCTCTCGTGTGCGGTACTGCTGTACTTCGGAGTGGTGTCGTACTACATTCTCATCTATCTTGCTTCATGCTTCGCAAGGCCCATTCCCTGGACAACATGTGGCAATTCGTGGAACACCAGGAAATGCCAAGAAACGTTGAGTAAGATTAACGCTTCTTTGTTTGACCTTTCATTTCTGTGATTTGGAAATGTTGAGTAAGATAAACGTTTCCTTGTTCGACCTTTTACTTCCTCGTTTTAGTCGATTTTAGGACACTTCCAACGTCAAACTATTAAATTTTCAAAAATCGATGGTGGAAAAACTATTTATTGTTGACCCTGTCACCAGTGAGTGGCATGGAAGTTTTTGTGAATCTAAAATGCAAATTAAATAAATTTTAAATGTCTTTTATAAGTACTATGCCAGAACAGAACGTTTATGTCAACATCGAATATATATAAATCTTGAATGGGTTGTCTGTTGACCTATTGTGTTTCACAATAACACACTTTGAAATGTCTAGTGTTATTTACAAATATCAATCGCGCAATAAGGTTTTACAAAGTTATTATTGTTATGGAAATTATTAAGGTATATATATTACACCGTTACAATAACACAAATGCTGATGACTTAAAATGACTGTACAATTGTACATATACTGCAAAGTTAAATTTTTCTAGAATATATATTTATTTTACATAGAAATTCTATGATAGAATATATATTTATATTTTACGTCTTTATTTTTTAGTACAATTTACATGTGAATAGCATTTAAAATAATTCTTTTAAATAGAAATGATTATCTGCCCTTTCACATAAAAACAACTGTTCAATTAGTATGGCATATCTAATGTCTTGACCTATACATGGTTGCAGACAGTGGAAACAGTTTAAGATTTATGGAGGTTTCAAAATTTTAAAATGTCAATAACAGTTTAATATAGTCTATATTACCGGTTACTGTAAAAGAACCAACAGCAATTGGAAGATAATCCAACTTTATGCTCAGCCCGTAAACATTTACACTTCCTTTAGCACTTCCATTTTCTGAGCTAAATGGTTTAACTACTCATTTAAAGAGAAATTTGTTTCTAACTGCTAGCAGTATTGCTTAAAACTGCTGACCATAAATTATGCCTTAGGATGTGTTGTCTGCTTATACTAGTTAGCTATTTCTGTGGTTTAATGTGTAGTCTACATCCTGATATGGTATTTAATTGATATATATGTACTCTATACTCACAAAAACAGTAGGCTAATATTTAAAGAGGGTTGAATAAAAAGTAATAATTCCACCACCTTTCCGCTTTTGTTCTGAAGGTCTTAACTATTTAGCCAGACGTTTGAATGCCAATTAAATTTGGCTTAGAATTTGGTAAACTAAATATTATTTTTGCTCTCTAGACCCCAACTGTGCATCACAAGGCCACCTGACGTACCGGACAGGAGAGGGATATGGGATCATGGAGAATGGGGAGTTCATCAGGAAAACCGTGTGCAACTACACTGCTGATGGAACCCACACTTCACCAGCCATAGAATACTGGACGTAAGTTCTGCCTTATTGGTTCTATATTGTCGTACTTTTTCATTTCTTCGAATAGAGTTTTGCATTGTGTGAATTTTGCTGGTAACTTCTTTTATATATTGTTGTTTTACAAACATAGTTTTAAAAATATGTTTTTAAGATTGGAAAGAAAGTGTTTATATGATGCCTATGGCGAAGGCTAAGCTTTAGGCACTCTTCCGAGTAGTAAATGAAAAAATATAGTTTACTTTTCATACTTACTTAGCATGATATATACAATTCATGGTAATTTGTTCACTGAGATATGAATTTTCTTGTTTTATGAAATGTGAATGTCTGTGCTTAAAACACATCAATGTATGACAAAACTTAATCACCCTTTTTCAAATGTGAATGACTATGTTTTGTTGGTGAGAGTGGGTAATGATAAACTGTTAAACGGTTTTATCTGATTTTAGGCAAATTTCTGTACTGTTTTTCTACCACGATATTTATAATGTAGCAGCAGAAACATAATGCTTAAGGCTGTGTAATCAAGGTTTTAATGTATTTTCTTCTGCAAAAATGATATAATTTCTTTTAAAAATGATGGAACTATGCAATCTACACTTAAACGGTCAAAACGATGGTCGGTACCACATAAAAGCAGTTTAATTAGATCATACATACAAGATAGATAATTATCAAGCAATTAGATCACGCAGTATTTTTATTTTAGACTTTAATTAAATAGTAATTAGAAAATTTGAGAGTTTTATACACTTTTGTGGTTTAAAAATACGTTTATCGAAAATTTCAAAATAATTACTAGGTATTTGGCTATTAAATATTAATTGCCTAAATATTCTTGTACGGAATACTAAATCGTATCGAATGTATAAATACGCAAAACTAATTTTAAAAATTCTCTTCATACTGGTAGGCCTATATAAAATAATCCGACATGGGAAATGTTAATTTTTTAATAAACGCATTTATCTCAATTTATGCATCACTTTTTTAGGTGTCCTGTCTGCAGTTAACCAAAACAATCTATTTATTTAAAACCTTAATTTTAGCTATGAGTAAAAAACCACAAAAAATAATTAGATTTGATTTTCAGTTTAAATCAACATGTGACAGGTATTATTGTAATTTAATTTCTTTACACAACACTACATTGATAATAGGTACTGCTATTTAATGCCTATTATTTTCCCTGCTCGTTAGTACTTGTAAGGTAACAACAGTGACAGTAATCGGGCACTTAAGGCAAAACAATATTTTAAACAAGGTCTTTAAATTGCGCATTTTCAAAATTTTTAATTTTTGGGATATCTGGTAAAGACCGTTTTTAATAAATTTTTTGGAACAATTTTGACGAAATGACATTGCTATGTAGTAGACACTTTTTTCCGGCACTGGTAACAGTACTGGTGGTAAAAAAACGAAACTAATGCAGTGTTCGAATTAACGATTTTGAAACGATTCGCGAAATGCGTGGGTTAGGAGAAAATCGTTTTCGCGCATTACCCATGTTAAATTGCCTTAGAATGCGGTTTCAGAACCTCTCAAACTAATCTTTAAAGGCAGAAAGATAATTCATTAAACAAACAGTACCGTTATATAGTAGTAATGATAAACTACAATAAACGTGTCGTGAGTGAATATCGACGAAACGAAGCCTTTGAAACGAGTAATCTTACTTGTTAAAACACCATATAACCTTATTATAAAGAGGTGTGTTGCATCTCCGCCAATCATAATTAAAGGAATCTTGGTATATTAACGTATAATGGCTATTGTTGCGTTGTGATAGCAATGCTTATTATACGTCAATAATGCAAAGTAAAAGCAAGGTAAATAAATGTAATAGTAATTCCATTGTTAAATGTTATGTTGAAGGCAAACGATGTTATATTAACGTGTTAATGATTTATTAATAAAAGTGCGCGAAATCAGTAACGGTAATTTATATTTTCGCGATTTTGTTAAATTTTGTTATTCGCGAACTTTAAAAAACGGTTCGCGAATAGCGATTCGCGATCCCTTAATTCGAACCCTGTAATGTCACATGATTCCATGTATAGTAATAACAGGTGCAGGTTATTTTCTCTTCATTTTTCCTCTTTTTATTTCTATTCCTCTGCAGAAAGAACTTGATTGATAACGATGCGGTTTGCAACGTGCTCCCGGACTTGGAGAGCATATTGTTCGGAACGTCTGCCAAAGTCCTCGCACCTCCCATCATTATCATGGGGGTCTTCCTTGGGCTCCGGCTTCTTACAGGGGTTATCGCCATGGCAAAACATGTCCGTCTCACTGGAAAGGTAGAATAAATAGCAGAGTTTAACAAAAATGGTCTTTCCTGCTTTTACTAAAAAATTCGATTATCAAAAAATGAAGTTAATTTATAAGTGGGGTAAATTCGTTTTGCAAATGAATAGATTAGCTATTTTTTTTAACAGCATTCGGCCCCAATCGATGTCAAAGGGGCCAGTGGATGCCGATGCTAATGATTTTTCGGTTAATTTGTACATTTTTCTACACACAGATAGTTTTACCCAAAAGTTCAAACCAAATTTTTAAAAGTTTTAGAAAAGTAAAAAAAAACTTAATCCATTCCAGGTTGCTTACCTACTGAGCACGATACCATTCGCAGTGTCGGTTATGGTGCTTGTGCGGTGTGTCACTTTAAATGGGGCAACCAGTGGGGTGCTTTACCTCTTTGTACCTTCGGACCTAATGCAATTTGCCTCCCCCAAGGTTAGTGCAGTTGATAATTGTTACTATATATCAGAGTTAAATGCAGTGCTAATATGTTTTACTTTTTTGTGGACATATGGTACTAAAACTTGATTTCCTGCTTTTTAGGCAAAATACACGGTGGTCATAGCATTCACACAAGTTTTAACCTGTGTAGTTTTTAACCTACATGTGTTGCTCCTTGTAGACACTTAAACTCAATATCGTCATGTAATTAAAAACCTTATGCGTGTTGATTTTTGTGTAGATTTGTGTGGATTGAAACAGTTTTTGTTGAATTCCTGTGGAACCCACATGATATAAAGCAGTGGTTCTTAACCTTTTTTCTGTTGTTACCCCCAAAATGTTTTGATGAACATTAATTACCCCCTCTTTAGAAAAACAACATCTAACATAGGCCTAGCTTGCAATCCAAAATTTTATTTTGAAATTTACCCGTAGGTTAAGAACCACATGATATAAAGGATTTAAAATTGAGTAAAACGATGTTTGTCATCATGTTCCCAACTGGTATAATGGGCCAATGGTTCATAGTAATCAACTATTATTAAAAGTTTGATACTGACTGTGTTATATTAAATGTCAAAATTGGCATAAAGTCCATATTTGTTACCTTAATTAGCCCAACCATGCATTCTGTCCAGTTAAATTCAAAGTAAAAATCACTCAAGTCAAAATACAAAAACAACAGTGCCTATCTTTAAAAAGAAAAAAACGACTCTATCATATAATGTATAGAAGGTTTTAAAAAATTGCAAGCAGTACAAAAATTATTTTATATTCTCAAAATGAAATTCGCAGTTATCTTCTGACTTTATTACAAAACAATGTACAGTATTCTTATATTTTTAATTCTACTAAATTAAGATGGGAGGATAAATGAAAACATATGAAATATTAGATTTTTTTACACTGTGGCAGTCTTAACGAACATGCATAATGTAATAGTAGTAGGATCAATAGTAATATGTTTAGCGCTTAGGCTCATGTTTTTGTCATAACTGTCTCGATTCATATCATAGCGTATAGGTTATGGAATTACGGATTAAATATGTATGTTGTAGTTGTACAGTACAATATATAACTCAGTTTTCTAAGGTCCATACATAGGTGAACTTTTATTAATTAATATTAACAGTTTTCCCAACTTTGCAAAAACAATTTAGGCAATGAAGTATTATTGTATTAAAATTACACATTAGTCACGAATAAAAATAAGCCTAATTTTGTCGCCATAAATCTTGTTTCTAATTAGCTTCAAATTGAAAGGCCAGACACATTAGATGACATATGTCTAACCTAGCCCTGTTACGCTAACATAGGCCAATGACCTTTCGTTCTTTAGATAAATAAATGATGTGTTACTTCCTTACTTGTACAGACAATCAATATATATACATATATATGTTTAAACTCTGGGGTGTATTCGTACTGTAACATGTATATTACGTTGGCCGGTTTATCAGCTTGATAATTACCATTCAATTGGATTGGCATTAGAACTAACATTTATATTTGGAAGGTTAGCTTGATTTTTTATATGGTGGGCTTATATATAAAAATATTAATAATAATAAATAATATAATAATATAATAATATATATTATATACTAAAGGTGAAAAACTTTTCAAGAATGCAAACATAAATCTTAGTGGTAACTAAAATTTGCATGTGTGTATGTGGTTATAATTTTAGCACAAATTTATATATTTTAGGATTACAATTCCCAAAACTAGCCCACAAAATATTTTTTTAGTCATATATATGCCCAAGTTTAATATACTCGTATTATATATACATATATTTTTAGACCTAATGCCAATTTTGAAGTTATGTTATGGATGGCTCTGTCAGATTAAATGCCCATCTGTCTACTCAGTTTATATTTTTGTTTATTTTTACATATTAATCATGCATGTCTACTAACCTACTGTAACTTGTTCAATGCCCCCATGTGAGTTTCATTCCATGCTTTTTTTCAAGTTGCTCACTTTGCTGTTAGTTGTAAAAGTTATTCTTTAACTGAGTACCTCCAATTTTAGTGTATATCTAAATTTGTAAGAAAAAACATGAAATTTCTCATGCAAAGCATAAAACACAAATCTGGAATATAGGCGATATTTTATCTTAAAACGTTTCGAAAGAATGCTTTTAAAACTAAATTCTAAGTTTAAAAACTGATATTCATTATTTTGTGTTTTTAAATCTCTAAAATATCCTCTCAGCTTTGGAAGGATGCGATTGGGCAAGTTTTCATCACCTTGATGACCTCATGGGGAGGATTGATCACTTGGTCCTCCTACAATCGATTCTACAATAAATACCACGTCGACGCCGCTGTCCTCATCCCTATCGCCCCCATGCTGTCAATTCTATCGGCCGTGTCTGTTTTCGGGGTCATTGGGCACCTTGGGACCGTCACGCTGCACTCTGATCTCTCCAAAGCGCTTCCGAATGTCAGTGGGCCCATGGTCCCGATTGTGATGTACTCGGAAGCGCTGTCGCAAATGTGGGGTGATGATCTACCGTGGAGTTTGGTGGTTTTTATCTCCATGTTTTTCTCTTCTGCAACTGCAATGGTGAGTTTCATGTACATCTAGCAAAAACTTTGTTCCCAGGTACCGATAGAAGTTAATGTTAGCTTTACATGCTTGCCTCTTGTCTTACGCCATGCAGTACTATTTCCAGCAGTAAAAATTATATAAAGAAAAGCAATGATAAAAAACAAATCTTTTGATATTACCACCATAGTGTTTATCAAGGGTGGGCAACTTTCCTAGTTCGCGGGCCAGATGAGGAAAAATGAAGTTCTTGCTTGACCAAATTATTATATGAAGTAGCCTAGTACTCAATATCTTAATTACAGGGTATGGTTAGATATAAACCACATTTTCTACATGTACCCACAACGTTTTTTGTGTCTACAATCATCAAATAGACAGTAAAAAATACAAAAGATTAAGGAAAAAACTTACACAAGCTATAAAGAAAATTAAATCACCTCAGATTGTCTGCTCATACATTACTACTGGGAATGTTTATTTTGCAATATTTACTAAACTGACCTGTTGACCAATTAGCTAAATTGTTTACAAGTTTAAGGCACAGCAACATATTAGCATGAGAAATTAGGATTACTGCTGTACTGTACCGCTAAATTGTAATGCACAGTTTGTTGCTTTTGTTATATTCCTGCCATTTTTGTTAAAATTTGTAAAAAAAACATTTTTAGGCAATGTACAATATTTACATATTTGTGTAATGCATGATCTGTTTACCAGGTAGAGTAAATATGAAAACATTTCTATTCTTCAGATCTTTGTGTCAACAATTAATTAAAAATGAGATTAATTACATTTATATGATCAAAAACTTTTCAAAGGAAATGACTCCTATTTACTGGTTATTTTGTACATTTCTAGAGTAAACAAGTCAAATATTCATGCATAATGGTTAGATCCTCTAAAGCACTATATATAATATATATATATATATAATCTAATACTTTTCTGGTCTGTCAGTTAATATACAACTATTTACCTTATATATATATTATAATATATAGATATATTTAGCTAATTTAGGCCCTAACTTATCTGAGGTCCAATATAACAATAGCATATTAACATTTATATCGGATAATATCACACTATTACACTTGTCGTAAATGGCAGCTAGACAAACAAAACAAATCTTTTCAGTTCCCGTGTTTGGAGTGCATATTATCCTGCATCTCGGATTCGATGAAACTCTTCCGGAAAGTCATCCTCCGCATCGTTGCCACCGTGTTCCTGCTGCTCATCTCTTTCGGGGTTTGCTACGGCGTCCCGTGCATACTCCAGGTGGGTGGGGAGTTTGGTTTGGTTATAAAACAGAAATTGTGTAACGATATCATAAGTATCATATGATAAATACTACTAGTATATCTTAGCAATATATTGTGCCACTGGTATATCTTGGCAATATATGATAGATACCACTGTTATATCTTGGCAATATGTTATAGATACCACTGGTATATCTTGGTAATATATGATACCACTGGTATATCTTGGCAATATATGATACCACTGGTATATCTTGGCAATATATGATACCACTGGTATATCTTGGCAATATATGATAGATACCACTGGTATATCTTGGCAATATATGGTAGTTACCACTGGTATTTTTTGGAAAGTCTAACTTGTTGTATGGGACAATAAATTTGTGGGTTTGATGAGCTCAAAGTCCAAAGCGTGTACATCTTTTCTTTTAATTCGCTTCGGAATGTCACTTAATTTCAATATGAATGCCATGAGTAATTGTTTTTCACTAATTTTTGTGAAACAGAAATAAAAACAAAATTTGACAAATAGTCAAAATGTAGTGCATACCGGATGTTTGAAAAAAAAAATTTTATACACAATTTTAAATTCGTTTTTATACAGAATTTCAAATTCGTTTTTATATGGAATTTCAAATATACACAAATTTACATTATTTTTTAAATTATTCAAGGTGGTATCTATTACATATCACATTAAATACCTAAAACTGGTAAAATGGGTAAAATTAGATAAAATCAGTTTGGGCTTATGTCAATTATACCATAAGAGTTAAATCGGACTTTTATTAAAATTATTCAAATTGTTAAAAAAACTTTCCTATAAAATTTCGATTTCAATTTTTGAATCCTACCAAATTTTGTAACTTCTCGATTCCATTTCCACATTTTAGTTTGCGCATCACTTGTCACAATACAAAGCTTAGTGAACTGTAAAAACCTAAATTATGAGCTGCAATTCACACTTAATGATAAGTACCCTGTACTTTCAACCTTGAAATACACATTAGCAATCATGTAGGTGTTATTTGTTGTTATTTTGAACAAAAGAATGTGGGGGGTGGGGGGTTAAGAACAGCTTAGCAACATTCTGCTGTGCTTAAACCAATAAAATACTCTTTTATAATTACAAGAAGTTAGATGCCAAGCTTAGTGTATTTTTTATCACTGACTGTAATGATTATGCATTCACTGCATGCAGTACTAAAAGTAGGAAAGTTTTTATTTCGATAAGATGCATTGCCCTTAATGTCAACAATTAGTTTTTTCAATTAAGTGCGTCTAATATTCACATCACTTGCATTTTACATTGATTATGCAGCAGTCACAGTTATCCAATTTATTATAGCACCATGATTGTATGCTTTGTATCCCAATATACCAGTTAAATGTGGCTGTACAACCATGTACCTTATGACCAGATCCCAGCAAAATCACTGCATTGTTTCACTATCAGCATTTTAAACACATTTATTCAACAGTGGACTGGATTGCAATTGATTGAATTCTTCGATACGTTTTGCCTCCCGTTCTGTTTTATCATCGTGGCATTGTCGGAACTGCTTCTTCTCTCTTACTCGTTTGGTGAGCATTCTTTATTGCTTATGTTCAATTTAATATGATAGTATAGGTGTATGGCTTGTTAAGTAACGATTTACTACTCCGCTTTTGGGCTAACTGTTGTGACTTTATTAAAAAAAATTTTTGTTGGGAATGAATACTTCCTTTTTTAAGGTTAATTTTGGTGCAAGTTGGGCCCTGTTAAAAACAGATGCATTCCTATGACTAACAACACACTAAAACATCCACAATCAACCTTGCAAATTGTTTTAAAATTACAAGTAGTTTACACATTTAGTTTTCAATAGTTTGTACCTTGAAAGCAAATTTAATAGCTTTGGTAGCCCGCAGTGCATACTAGTATTTAAAGATGACATTTAGATTTCCAACCCAAGGGCACAAGTATGTAACAATGCAATCGTTTGCTCAAGAGTCCTTCATGAATCATTTGAACTTTAAATAAATGTTAAAATGTCGAAATTTTAATGTCAATTTTACCCATGTAGGCTTCAAACTACTGGGAACAAATACAAAAGCAATGACGAGGAATGCTTGTCTTAAAAGTCACTTTTGGTCAGTAATGTGGGGTGGTGTCAGTCCTTTGGTGCTCTTGGTAAGTTTAATTAATTTAGGACTCTTTCAGACAGACTTATATTATTTCATTTTAATAATCCTCTGTTATTTCTGATTTAAAAGTATGTTTTTCAAAATACTATTAAATTTTCTAACTAACTCTTGCTGTACAACATTAATGATTCATGCTGATGTAGGTAGTAAACATATGACTTAAAACAACAAAGTATAAAAGTATTGCCATGTGTGACAAACAAGTGGAGATAAATTTAGCTGAGTTGAATTTGGTGCAAAACTAAATACCACTTTTAATATATATGTATATTGTATATATCCCTGATTTTTTAACTAAATTTTAAATTCAAATTATACTTTCACTTTTTTAAAAAAATGTGAAAAGTCCTTTTATGTTGCCCAGGCAGATAAATCTATATTTTTAACAAAATTTAAATAAAATTGTTTCAAATATATTTTTATTTTTGAGTAAATTTTCGACTTTTATATAAAAAATGTGTTTTTGTACCTTTCTCAGAGAGATAATTCTTTCAAAATGCTGTTTAATGGCAAATTCATCATTCTGTCAAAAACCATACCAAGGTCTAAAATCCAGCAGTAATTTAGCTTTACTTCCCATCTTTTAATTGTAATAAATGAGTTCTTGGCATTTATTCCATTTAATCAATCCGATATTTAATTTTTCTGCAATCAAGCCATCAAGAGCAATCGCTCTAATGTGCGATAGAGAGTTTCTAAGTACTTGTTAAGATTTTCGAATTGAAATCATTGATCGCAGAATTCCCTGGAGTGTTCATTTGTGGTCGTAACTCCTGCCATAAAAATCCATACAGACTGACTGACTAAGCTTAAATTATCTTGCATAAATGTTAGTTGCAATATAATGTGTGATATTATTTTGTATAGGTACAGACATAAAGTTTGTATTGGTACAGGCTTAAAGTTTAGAGTGTAACTTATACTGAGAGAACCTGTATTATGTTTAATATTTAAACATCAAAGTGTATCGAATATCCATGTAGGTTAAACGTTAGGATTGTAAACTACATGTAAACTAGAATTCTGGTGAATGTGAATTATATGGCATAAATATAACTGTTTAAACTGTAAAACAAACATTATAACCATACCAACATGCATAAGCACATTTTAACAAGTAATTTGCAGCCCTGTTAAAACAACAAATGCATGCATTTGATTATTACAACATATCTCTTCCAGTTCATCTGGTGGTTTAGAGTGTTGCCTTTTAACAGAAAGGTTGCAGGTTTGAAACTGTTCGCTAGCTATTCGGGTATGTTCTTGGGCAAGGCACTTAATGGACATTGCCTTAACCCAGCAGATTAATGAAGTAACCCGAAGGTAGGCACGAGGTGATCTGATGATTGCTCGTGTGTTAACCCCCTTGGTTTTCCTATTCACGGGGATAAACATGAATATCCCATCCTATCTACCATTGTGGTTCGGTGCAAATTTTCACTGGTGGCTAACTACAACATTTTGTTATTACTGTTGATTACCGTTTTCATTTTTATGTTTCTTTATCCAATGAAACAATGATTGTTTGTGAATCTCTGGATTTCACCAATAACAAACTCTGGGTTCATGGAGCTATAGATCACTCTTAGAGTAGACTCTCTATTCATAGAACTAGATCTCTCTTTAAACTCTTAATCCCTGTATACCTATATCACCATACCGCACACCCACTACCCATTTTTTTACCACCCTATCATTTTCAGGGTTGTTTAGTGTACGCGATAGTCGGCATGGTACGTGATGGTCTCCCCAGTATGGCCCCTCGCCTATACCTTCCCCGAGACACATCGAGTTGGTGGACATTGGTGGCGGGAAGCGTGATGGTGGGGTTCGTTTTCTTGGTGCTGCTATTGGTTGCTGTGATACGTGTCATCCAAACCGGGGGAACATGCATGGGGGTAAGTATTTTCTTCAAATCCTTAGATCAGAGATGTCCAACCTGCGGCCCGCTAGTCATTTTCACTCCCAGTAGTACTTTGATATTTGAATCTTAGCCTAATTAAAATGTATTAGTCAGCTTTTAGGGACGTTGTAATAGTAGGCTATAGTAGGGAAGCAACAGGAACACGCAGGTTATATATTACTATAAGACTCTGCGGCCCATTTAATTAATAGGTTATGCGGCCCATTGAATTTTTTCAAGTGACAATTCCGCCCCACTGCAATAAAAGGTTGGACATCCCTGCCTTAGATAGACTTTTAATTTCTATGCAAACAGTG
>CH003381.1:1566393-1633662 GCA_000149265.1 Ciona savignyi
TGTTTCCAATATTAAAGTATTCAAGGCGTTGTTTACATTGAATATAGCTAAAGTGTATTTTGCCTTGTTTTTTGGTTCTTTTGATTCCGAAATGGCGGGCAACACTAAAAGGAGTGAAAGCAGGAAAGAGGGGAGGAGGGAAACTGCTCCATAAAACTATGGAAACTAATTTATAGCCTTCCCTAAACATTAAATATCAAACTCAGAACTAACCCCATGTTTATAACTGACTGTAATGTCATAATCTTTATTTAAGTGTGCAGTTTCCTTTCTTCCCTCCTTTTCGCTGTCCTTCCTTTTAGTTTTCCCCAAAATCACAAATTTATTCTTTTTCAAGCGGTTGCGCAACTCGTTCACTCCGCACATGGGGGTTTCCCCCAGCAACGGAGGGGGTGACATCTCCCACGGCAACGGGGAGCTTTTCCTCAGTGACTACACCAGTCACCGGGAACGAGGTGGAATCGAGATCCTTATCGACGAAGATATTGTCACAAGCGTCTGATGTCATATCTGACGTCACGTGTTATGACGCCGTTGATGACGTCACGATTTTCCGAAACGCACGCTGCCGCACCTAAAGACGTTGAACGCGGCTTTTATAGATTCGTATATTCTATGACGTCACTTGGTTTTGTGACGTCGGCGTTTGACGTCATTCCACTAATAATAGCCAAAATCGTGAAAAGTTCAAATTGTCGTGTTGCAACCTCGTTTCCGAGACGGCGTCCCGCTTTTGGCTGCTATCATGGACCGGACGGACCACTTACCACACAAGCAGTAGTATCCCAGCATTGTTCACACATCTTACAAGCAGGCACCTGTTCACTCGTGACAAACTTGCCCAACAGTGCACACACACGTAGTATCTTGCCAAAATCCGCCACGAACGGTTTTTAATCCCTTTTCTGCCAACAAGAGGTACAGGAACTCGCTTCTAACTGTTGATTTTTCTACTTTTCTTTCTGTAAACGCCTGCCCTTAAAGTGAACGTTGCAACAATTGCCATTTTTATTTTTTTATAACATTTAAAACTAAAAAGTGATGGTGTACATAAATTTTCTATACAACTTACAACATAGCATTTGTATTTTTAACCTTTCCCAACGTTAACAAGAAAAAAATTCTAATTCATATCATCCAAGTACAAAAACTGAACTTTTTAACATGTCCCACAATACATAGCTGTACAAAGAACGATTTCAGGGGTGAACTATTCGTTATTTCGTTTTATTTTCTTTATCTGGTGCTATTTTACTTTTAACCGTACATGTTTGCCTCTTTTACCTATATGTATAAACGTTACACACAATCTTGCGATATTAGGTCACGTGGTGGCGAGCTTGTGTTTCAGCATACTTCTTGCATCAAGACAACCCATCATGAGTTCGAAACTTGGCTCGGTAAAAAAAGACAACATTTCAAAAAATTTGTCATTTTCAGTTTCATGGTAAAAAATTTAAGTAAAATACAAGTCGTTCTATTCACAACTTTTAATTACAAATATTAGGATAATTATATATATTTTTATTGAGAATGCCCGTTGTTTTTGGTTGAAACTTTCAACTGCTCTCTCTTGCTTCTGTATGACGTAATCAATTGCGTAACTGCTGCCTGCATTTTACATGTACTGCTTTCCTAACATATCAATAAAAGCCTGTAAAGAAGTGTGTTCTTCCTTTTTCAATCGAGGTATCTATTATAATATTTTAGTGTCGTCCGTCCAGTTAATCTGGCGATGGGCGCGAGGTGTTCTGACGATTGCCCGTGTGTTAACCTCCTTGGTTTTCCCATTTACGGGCCGCATGAGGGCGATATAGACTTAAAAAACGTTTTTTTTAATTCCGCTAATATTTTACGTTTAACAACTATGTCCGGCAAACTTGATATATGGTAAAATTTACAATTTTTTCTATGTCATTAAATAATCATATGTCCTTTTTAGCCATATTGCATATTTTGTTGGATGATTATCTACAACTTTTATTATTTGAAATTACAAATGAGCTTGAAAATCTTCCGAGTTTGCCAACTTTGGCCATTTTTTCATTTAATATGAGAATTTAAGTGTTAATAGGGAGAATCGAAAAATAATTATGTTACAGAATGTATGGCATCGGTGTTTATCCTATGATCGGAATACGCGAGGTCGTTATAACACGGCAATCGACAGATTGTCTCTGGTACTTATTGACGGGTTACTAAAGTTACGATAGGATAGTCAGGTTTATCCTCGTGAATGGGAAAACCAAGGGGGTTAACACACGGGCAATCGTCAGATCACCTCGCGCCCACTGTCGGGTTACCGGAGCTATTGCGGTTGTGCGTGATACATTTCTTTAATTTGGCAGCACCCAATAATCCGCTCGGTTCAGGCAATGTCCGTTAAGTGTCTTGCCCAAGGACACACCCGACTAGCTGCGACCAGTTTCGAACCTACAACCGTTTGGCTGGAAGGCGTCGCACTAAACCGCCAGACTAAGCGGGAGGACAAAGTAATTGCAGTGTGTTAAATACGACAGATACACCGTTACCGATTCTGTTTAATTCATAAATCCAGTAGGTCCAGGCAAGTTCCGAAAAATTTTGTTCCAGAAAACTTCCGAGATGGACTACGAATGAGCTTACCTGTATAACAAAACAGTTTCTATTCAACTTTTGTAGATACGGGGTCCAAAAGCGCGACCCATACTGTTGCGTGTGTCCAAACCACTGTCACCATTCGGACTCCTAATTTTTTATATGACGTGTTCAAATGTCAACACCTCAGGACCAATTTCCGTCGTCTTATTGTTCTTTTGTGTAATCAAATATGTAATGTTATAATCGGTGTTGACCAAAATTATTGGTATCGATCTTTACTGTTTGCCGATCGTCGCCCTTAGAAGCTGAAGCTGCGTCTATGAACATGTAATCTTCTAACAACAGGTAGCTGTTTTGTTGTGCCTCCATGTTAGTAGTTAAATTACTAGATTTTTCCTGCTTATTAGGTTAGAATGAAAGTTTTTCGAAGGAAAAGGCGCCGGATTTCAGCCACTTCCGCGTCGAGAAGGTCCCGCTACGTAAATAGTGAGAGGTAATCTGTTGATGTAGTTAATTTGGAGCAAGGAAGACTGACTGGTTTTGATCAATCTTTGTTGCTATTAGTTTGGAATTTGGCCCATATATTATCGACGTATTTGTTCTTGTATGAGCATGCTTTCCGAATAGACGTACTGGATGCTCTGTATTGTAAAATGCTAGTATAAGGCTAAGCTGTATAATCGTAGTAAATGAACTTCATTTTAAGACCCTAAACGATCCAAGACTACGATGTCTGAATGGATTATAATCATCGATATCTCTTTAAATTTTAGACTTATATTATATGCCCGGTGCCTTGTTTTTGAAAGTATATGTACACTTTACAGTGCTGGATTCCAGCTGAGCGCAGCTTACATAGAGGACGCTATTGCTGGTAGGTTTTATAAATCCGGACTAGGCAGAAGCCTGGAGGAGAAACGAAATATTTCAGTGTGGTAAGTGGCCGTGTGAGCTGAATTCTGTTTTGTCCGACGAAAGAACACTACTTGGTCATTCTTCTTTATGCATTTTGAGGAATCTATGGGAAAACATAGATCAGATATTTGGAAAATGTCAGTCTGTTGGTAAAAGCTGTGAAAAATTAATATTTGCTCACTTTATGTCTAGTGTGACTTATTTGATATATTTCCGAAGAGATTTTTGTAGAAAAAATAAAAAATAACGTTTTTTAAACCTTTTTAAACTTTTTTCCACCCGCAAGTAAAAATGTCCAAACAACATGTATGTGCTAACATACTTATCCTACATCATTTCCTGAAGTATATTTCCAACCGTGAATGATTAATAACCTTTAAGGTGCCTTCGTTTGACGTCGCACTACATGTACTCGACGTTTCTCTTCTTGGTTGTAACTTTCCATTGCGTCTTATCGGCGTTCGAACCAGTACAGGTAAAGCGTACAGTGCATAAAGATTAAGTGCGGTCGGACCCACATTCGATCAACACTCTTGGCCTAAACTCTAGAAATCCGACAGATTAGTCTGGTGGTTTGGTGCTTCGCCTTTCAGTCGAAGGGTTGCAGGTCAAAAACTCGGCGGGTAGCTGGTCGGTTGTGTCCCTGGACAAGGCACTTAACGGACATTTCGCGAACTCAGCGAATTTATGGGTTCTACCAAATTAAAGGAACGTGTGAATCATACACAACACACTGCAATAGCTCCGGTAAGCAGACGGTGGGCGAGAGATGTGACGATTGCCCGTTTGGTTTTTCCATTCACGGGATAAACATGAATATCCTATACTATCCCATTCTCATAAATAGATGCAGTCAGTGGGTTTTGATCCAACAACCATAGTTTCGGAGTATTGCTACAGCTCTCCACTATCTAATCTACACTCTATCTAAATGTTGGCTTACTTCTTGCCATTATTATAACAGATGATAGCAAAAGAATCAAAACATCTGCACCCGTTATCACTGTGGGGTGGATTGAGTTGTTGCATCGTGTACCTAATTGATATTATACTGAGTCTGGCCTACTCGAGGCCTCGACAGTTCTTCGCTTTTATACATTGGCGACTGTAAGTGCTTTGGACAGAACGATACTGGTTTTACTTTAACACATTCTTTTGGGGATATTGTAATGAAAAACTACAGTCAAGAAACTCTTAGTGGGTGACTTTAAATAACAGACTCTTTAAATTCACTGATAAAGACAAAATATTATAACATACTTTACGTATTTGGGGTCTGGATTTCTGACTTGCCCTTAGTCACGTGACTGATTTGCATAATAATTACTTTGGCATTGGTTTCAAAAAAACGTTATTTTTATTTCTCCCACTCGTCCGCTGGGTCGTGGGTTTAAGTATAGGTTTTACACTTCACGTTTATTGTTGCCTCGATTGATTATCACAAATACACCGTATTGACAACTGTAAAAGGTTATTTAGATCTGTTACACCTTGAATAGAAAAGGCGTCCAAATGCCAACCGCGTTGATCTAGTATTCTAGTGGACAAGATTGGTGGTCAAGACTAGAATAGTTATCCCGCTCACGGTATATTCCAGGTACGTTTTATGCGTGTGTCTCCTCACATCGGACAACATATTGTTTTTCTCGTTGGGAAGGATGGTATTCCGATCGCTAAGGCCATCTCTTCTCATATTTCGCATCCATCCGTTGAGAAGGTAAAAGAATTGTTTAAATCAAGCAGGTATAGCCTTTCACAATAGTTTTTTAAAATTAATCTTATAAACACATTTTATAGCACAATGTAAGATCATGTACGATTTCGCCGATTTAAGAAAAGTTTTAATCAAAAAGCATTCAATTCAATGCATTTTTGTTTAGTTAGTGGTAATTACCTAATCACGTCCCTAACATATGGTTATCATTTTACAGCACCGGACTTGTAATGTTGGGTGTCACTCCGAAATTTCTTCAGTTTCTTCTCATCATGGGAGCTTACGTTGCTTTGTTCTCTGTAATAGGGGTTCATCTTTTCATGGACACTTACGTTGATAATGGTATGTTATGGTGGTGTAGATTAACTTGTACAATGTTATTTTGGTGTAGTTTTTTTCGAAGTTGTTTTGGTTGAAATCCTGGTGAACGACGAGTGAGCTCGTCGAAATAAAAGTTTTAAATCGAAACCAGCCGTTTGACAGTCGGTTGTGTTTTTGGTCAGGGCACTTATTAGATCTTGGCCGACTAGTTTAATAGGCTTAACAAAAAATTAAGTAACATATATATTAGTGCGAACACAAAACTAAAGGTTCTGCAGACGACCCACGCTGCGTAATTTTACGATTGCTCTTGTCATTATCACCCCTGCGTTTTCCAACCGTAGCGGAAAGAAATGAGTATGACCAGATCGTAGTGTATTCAATACCCGGCAACCGTCCACTGCCAAATAAACTTACCCACGATACAGACGTTGTGCAGTCACAGCACGATGGGATATACGAAGGGGCATTCGATAACCTTGCCATTGCCATCGTACAAGTATTTGTTTTGATGACTGGTAAGTTCGCCTTTTAGTTTCAAAAATAATATATTACGTGTAGACTTGATAAAAATTCGTTTTATCCTTTTGTTTACAGGTGGTAGCTATCCACGTTTTATGATCCCGGCTTACGACAAGCACAAGCCGGTGGCGCTGTTCTATTTTATTATCATAATTGTCACCGGGGAGGTAAGGGTAACAAAATAATTTGTTTTACTGGCTTTATGTTCCTACAGTATTGTGCTTTTAATTCACTTTCGTCTTATTACTGTGATTAAAAAAAGACACAGATAACGTTGCACAGAAGTTAAAGGTTCAACTTAAAATAAACACTGCGCGGTTGTCTCGAAAAAAAGTTCAAGAAAAATACTCGTTTTTTTTGTACCATTTTAACCGATGTGGTTTTATGTGCGAATTAAGTAGTCACACAAATTAAAAATGTCGTTAAGGACGTTGGCTTGTAAAATTGCGGGTGACACGTGAGTACTAAATAGTAACCGAAAATATAATAACATCTGAACCAGTTTCGAACCTGCAACTTTTCGGCATAAAGGCGACGCACCAACTCAGCACCAAGCTAATCAGTAGGACTAAAAAAGGATAATGAACTGCCTTCGTTTCTTTAGTTGCCAAGTCAGTTTCAACTGCACGCTGAAAAAATAACTAGCGAAGGCAAATGTTTTTAAACTTATAGTAGTCCTTTATTACCGAGCCATGTTTCAAACCCTTGATGGGCTCGTCACTTGGTCCGTTTCAAATCGCGTGCTGTATATGAATCGGTCGCCCTAGCCATTCGGCTGTTCCAGATTATCCTTTATGCAATCTTGGTGGCTCAAATATACGATTTCTATGAGAAAGCGAACAAGAACCATGTTAAGGAGGAACGTCACCACGAACGACAGTGCTTGATTAAAGCGTTCGAAATTCTTGACCACAACAACGAAGGCTCAATCAACTTTTCTCAGTGGAAAGGGTAATGATTTAAGCGTCGATTTATACCCTGGAAAAATAGGTTAATATTATATTTAAAGGTTAGATCAATGCAGCATCTTCTGGTCAGAAAAAAATAGTTTAAATTCTTTCAAAACGCCCTTTACAATCTTATATTTGCCTTTTGTTAAGGATAATGAACTGCCTTCGGCCCAAAGCGACAACCTCCGAAGTCAACAAAAGGTTTAGAAAACTAAAAGAACTCTCGAAGAATGATGTCTCCAGCGACGAGTCCGGTGACTTAAGCGAGGACGACTATTGGTCGATAAATGTTGTCGAGTTTTTCTACCTACCTAATGTAATGCAGGTATGTAAACTGGCACCGGTAACTCAGTAATTAAGATAATTGTTCATGTCTTGGTCATTGACAAGTTAATTCGACGTTAAAACACTGATTCGCTAAATAATCATAATTCCAAAGAACCTTTTTCAAGACTAATATTACTCTATAGAGGATACTTTACTTCATCCCCGATACTGGAAGGGGTATAATATAGGGCTATAATCTCCGCATTCTTACAGTCGGGCCCTAAAGATATTGTGGTAAATATTTCGGCGTTATTTCCGTAATATAAACGACTGATATGAATCTATTATCAAAATAGAAAATTAAAATCTCTTTTCCTAAGAAAAACAAACGTGATTTATAATAACCAACATGATGTTAAAATCAAGGGATAAAACTGTTCGAGTTATTGCCACCTACCAACTATATTATGAATGTCATTGTTCAGTCAGTTACACATAGGGTAATGCCGATGTGTCGTGAAAAAATAACATTTTATTACCACAACGATAACTTTCTATAGTTTACCGTCGAAAAAACAAAGCCCCGACGAAGCTTTGCAGAAAATAGCGACAGTAACGACGATAAATTCCAAATATTCAAGAGAATTAATAAGGTAATTTTCCTGCAATAAGACGTCCATAAATAACTGTGACATTCAAATTTTTCGATATGGGATGTTAAGATCGACATATGATCGGATAAAATATCGACATTTAATACACGTCATTCCAGAAAGTAACGTCATTATGCTGGATGTGGTGTAAAAGCAGATGGGCTTCTCTATTCTCGATTACAGTCAACACACTGTACGTGCTGCCATTCGCCATATATTGGTACGGGATGCAATCTATCACGCTCAAGATTGCTGGAATTGCAGAGATTGTTTTTCTTGTACTCATCACGTTGGAAACACTAGTTCAGGTGACCAATTTCAGTATCTATAAAAGCTTATACTATTTGTCTAGTCTAGTGTTTGGGTTGGTGACGTTAGCTATATCCAGTTAAGGTAATCTACGCAAAGTGAATCGTTAAGACCAGTTACTTATAGCGTTGAGTCTATGGAAGAACTATACACAACGATATGTCGAAAACACAGACAAAAATCATTTTTCCAGTTCGTTGCACTTGGCGCACCCTACATGTTACAAGAAATGCTGCTTCACGTTACCATGGTGGTTATTACACTGTCCACAACCATATACGTCCACACAACTCCATATAAGGTGGACGGGTGGTCTGAAGTGGCAGGTCACCTGGCGATGATAGTGCGACTGGCATGTTTCAAAAAGTAAGGCGTTATAAAAACTTTTTGTAGCTGAACATATTCGTTTCTAGTTAATAAAATCGAAAAATCGGGTAATATTCTTGTTCGTTTGACACTTTTAGTTTAACTTCGCCCTTTCGATCGAGTAATGTTTGACTTGACCGAAATTCCCTTTTTTGATTAAGTTTTTATTAATTGGTATACTTTTCATTAAGTTGTCTACTAATTTATTTTCCTTTGGCAATATTTAGTTTTATTGCATTTTAGAAAATCATCTTCCATGTTTCACTGGTTGAGGCGAATTGCGCCACCGTTGATAACCCTCCTTTGCGTGATCTGCATTTCATTCTATACTTACGGAGTAATTGGTATGGAATGTTTTGGGTGTAAGTATTGCTGTGCCGATTGTGTGGTAAACGTAACTCGTTTTTTTGACTTTTGATTAAAAAGATTTAAGCTTTACATTACAATTTATCCATGACAGTATGCCATGTCTTCAACTATCTGACCAGCGATAATGTAGCGGTTATAAAATGTAGAGCTTAAATCTTTTTTATTCAGAAGTCAAAAAATAGGAAATCACGTTTACCAAAGGATAAAATGTAGCGGTTTAATTCAATAAATTGTAACTTCTGCTTACTTTCTTGCAGCGTTAGATTCCGATAATGTTCTTTCGAGTGGAGTCTCATTATGTCGTCACGGATTTGAGGACCTTGGTTGTAGCTTACTGACGTTGTTTCAAATCAGTCTTGGATCAAGTTGGCATAAGGTAGCTGAGTCGTTTCCAATCCATCTAAAACTTTAACAGGCAGATATAAGTGTCAAAAGAACAAATGTATAGTAATATATTGGTTCCATTTAAAGGCATTTCATATACAAGAATTTATTATGTTTAAAATGACAAATATGTCAATTCAAATAAGCACTTTTCCAGTTTAAAAGTTGGCCCTAATGTCCCTTACAGATGATGCATTACATCATGGACGAAGTTAGCGTGTACTCTTGCATCTACTTTATATTCTTCTACACCCTGATGCAAATGCTGGTGCTGAACGTTATATCAGCTGTGGTTGTGGAACTCTCAAACGCTGTTTACAACGACGAATCAGAAGCGAAACAGAGAGATAAGGAGGTAAGGCACAACCCAACAATAACAGAAAATGACAATTTTAAACTTACTTTAGAGTATTCGTTACTATACCAATTTTTACCTTTAAGTAAAGGGTCTGGTTAAATCATATACATTTTTGAACGAATTAATATCATATTATTTCTTTTCTCAAATTCTTTTCTTTTGTTGCTGCTGGTGTTTAGTTTATTTATTTTTTGCCCTAGTGTTTAAAAATGGCAAGCGAATAAAATAATGACACGGTAACAGGAAAAGACGGCAAAACGAACAGTCGTTAAAACACGTCATTGAAAAAGGGATATAATTTAATAAATATAGCGGACGCGGCCGCCAAACCTGGGCGAAAGAACAATAATGTGCAAACACAATTTAATTAAAACCAAACGGTATAAAGCCCTGAAGAAGAGTGTGCGGTCAAGCGCGACCAGTACTAGTGATTGCGGCTCGACTATACCAAGCAACATGGTGACGAATGGACGTATATGGAGGAATACTTTTATCTTAAAAGATTCAATTCACCGCTGCGATTTTTACATTAAAATTGATGTTTCTATAGTGTGGAAGGTTTTCCAGAGAAGACTCGACCAGTGCAAACAGGCGTGGACGTAGAAACACGCAAAACTCGGACGATTCACTCTTCTTTAAAAAGAAATGGTCAACGGCCAGTACCTCGTCCGTAGTTGCCGGTAGGCTGATGCTGATATGGATACTATTTCTTTTATTCTTACGGTAGGAGAAACATACAATCGTTACAACACGGGCCCAAAAGAATCCCCGTGTCTACTTATTCCAGTTAGCGAGGCTTGTTTATATAGAGCAGCGTGGTCCAACTAATTTTGACTTACGGGCCGTTTCACAAAAAACAAAAGTTTGATTTATATCAGTCTTGGAACTATCAAAAGATGTTATGTTTTAAATAAAATGACTTACTGTAACAAAACTATAAATTAAATGAATATTGTGAAAACTCTCGGGCCACAAAAAAAATCAGATCCGAGGGCCGCATGCAGCCGAAGGTCTGTAGTTGGACCACGCTGCTATAGAACATTACAAGTTAAACAACTAATTTTAAAATATTTTGTTGGATCATCGTTAAGTGCTTTAACCCCAGACACAACGACGCAGGAAGAGTGGCTATGGCCGGGTTTAGTAATGTTGAAATTTCTATGTAGTTTAACTCTAAATATTTCTGTTCCAAGCGGTATCCATGGCTACAGGCTTGGTTGGTCTCGACCCAGCGCTGCTCTCTCCACACTCTAGAGAACAATGCACCACCCCAATAAACACGAGCGGAATCACGACTTCAAATAAACCTGAACAACAGAGCAGGAAAATATCGAAAGGTAATTAAGAATTCCTTGTATGTATTCCTCATAAAAAAAACGTGTCAAAAAACTTCTTGTACAGAATTAATAGTTTAGTTTAAACAAAGACGTCGGTCAAATGTATGTTTGAACTATGCTTGTCATTGAACCGTGTTGGAAACTATAAATCAAACCTATAACAGCTTTGCTATACAGTCCTAACAGGTTAATTTGGGAGCTATGGGTGATCTTACAATACCCGTCGCAGTCATCACGTTATAGCGCATTTAAAGGCTTATTGATCGAAATGATTAGATTCCTGAATGAAATGCCAAGTACGCGACGTATCTACCATTGTATTTTATCCTATTTCCCCCCAGAATCCGCTGTATGTCGTCCAAAACGACTTCCATCAATTATCGAAGAAGATCTTATAGTTGAAGACGTCGATGAAGGTTGCGTTTTGCATTGCTTTATTTTGGTTGATTCACAGTCGTATAAGTGCTATGTTATCTACGTTAACAGTTTATATCGAGGAGATTCTTAATATAATTACAAATGTTTGTTATTTATAGTAATGAAATAAATCTATGGTAATTTTTAATATTAAATTACTATTTTAGAACTTTCCGTTATAAGAAATTGGAAAGGGGCTATTTAATTACATAAGTGTAGGTGTACTGCTGTATATCGGTAATAAGTATATATATAATATTATGAGACCAAGAAACCAAAAAATCTGGCCTCGTATAAGAACCATGATATGTGTATTTGAGACTAAGTTAAAGAAAATAGAAATGTCAATTATACCATAAAATTTAATTATATGACAGTAACACTAACTGGTCGTAAAGAGCTGGGCAAATGGACTCGAGAAATATTATCGGATATGACGTTTCTGAACGCTGACGACCTTAAGCGGCTTCAACAAGAAATGGGGAGATCGGCCGAAGGTTTGAGTATGAAGGTAATATGCGCTTAAATGTGTAGTTCTGTAAAATTGTTCAGTTCTGTAAAAAAATTGTCAAAGAAGAATATGGGACTAAAAAATAACATGGAAAGTTTATTTAAATTCAAGTTGGTTATAGCCGTCTTTATTATGTCACTTAGCTTAAGTGACAATCTTACGAATATCTAAAACGCCCTTCGTTTCTCACACGGTGGCATATTACCCTATATACCACCAAGACAACGGTAAAAACTGTACGGACAGGGCATTTTGTGGTCATAACTTCTGACCATTATTTGCCGCAGTTTTAATAATTCATTGTTCTACTTCTTGGTTTTTATTTAATTAGATCGGTACCTAATAACGAAAGCACATTATTTGAATATTTCTATAAAAATACGCTATTATTTAACAATCATTTATTCTTTTATCTGCCATTACACAAATATACAGCCCCCTTTAAAAACTTACATAAATACAAAACTCTTTAATATATCTTCTCGTTAAAATAAGATTTTAACCAAACCGAAGTCTTTTCGAAAATAAAATTTAAAATAAAGCTACATTTTGTATAAGAATCCTTGATTGTTTTCAGAATCGTAAACGAATTTCGTCAAACAACAGCGATAGCAACAAGGAGTCGAGGGAAAATACATGAATCCCTGTCATTTCAAGCATATTGTCTCCGCTGCCATATTTCATTTACCTTTTGCATTAACACTAAACTCGATACTGCCTAATATTATATTTAATACAAGCGTACAGCATACAGTGGCTAGATGAATTAATTAGACTCGAATAGGCTATAGGTCTGTATCCCATGTGCTAACAGTCGGTTTGTCTGTTATATTACAGCGTGTGACATGCAATCCGAGACTTTACCTTGAATTGTGTTTACCGATTCAGATTGTACAAGTTGACAATGTCCATTTAGATTTAGAGCAATACTGCTATGAACACTGGTAAGGTATCGGAACGATTGTATGACCAAATGGTTAGCGTGATCGATTCATATAATTATGAGGAAAAATTCATATAATTATGAGGCAAAATTAGCCCTGTAAAAATCGTTAGTTCGACTACTAGTTTGTCGAGAGTTCCAGTTTTGAGAAGCATTTTACCCTGTGCGGTAGCCTGTGATGCATGCTTTCCATTTTCATGGTAATGCTTTCGGTTAGGCGTGTGTTTTAATCATGACTATGGTGTAACTTTTCAAAATCCTCTAACAATTGGATTACCGGGAACATTGATCGCCTATATAAAGTGTCGGTTTTATCAATGGTAACGTTTTCAGTGCGTGCATGTACGTCCATTCAGACAATTTTAAAAGGCAGGAAAACTTCCATTGAAATTAACTTATCCGGTGCAATTGATGATGTAAGTATGAGATATAAAAACGCCAATGATCAGTTTAACAGTTCGACAGTGTGTGGTTAGGATAGTTTTACCGTGAACTGGATAAGAAAAAGCGAGATTACCCCCAATTTCTCGTTGTCGAGTCTATTGCAATGTGTAATACATGATTTATAATATTTTTAGTTTAACACAATTGTATATCGGGTTCAGGTGACAGTTTATAAGTGTGGGTTATAATGAGCTGACGTCACGAGGTAAATGTGAGTTTATTAACGGGACTAAGGGAAAATTAACACATGATCGTCTTCTTTCCTGCTGCAGGGTCTTATGTGCGTCAGTGACGTTTACAATTGTGCATAGAATAAAAAACTGCAGCGTAGGTAGGAATGGATGAATCACGGGAGCGCGCTTTCTTGTTTTTCGGTTGATGGGTGTATTTTATTTTTTTTCACATTTTTTTGTATTTCGTTCATTCAAACTAAATTTTTCGTGTTTCTTGTTTTTGTGATTTTTTCATGACTTTTTATAAGTAGAAGCTTATTCTGGTAGTTTTGAAGACATAGTTGACAGAAAACCCAACTATCTGTGACAATGCCACAATTCACCGTAAACATAAGACTTTTTACAAAATGCTGGTTGATTCTACAATGTGCTCAGATTTCAGGTAAGCAAGCATGTTATGAAATGGATTTAGTATTCACATATTAGGAGGATTGATGTTCAGACAAGATAATTATTGTTATCCCTAGGGTGTGGCACCGCATAGAACCTAATCTTCACGATCCGGTTATCCACAGAGCTATTCCAGTGTGCTGAATACGATCGAGCGAGTACCTGTTATAATTATTCAGACCCTCGTTTTGGCGTTTCCCTTTTAAATCATAATGAAATCTGGCAGTCATCTAAATATGTGTTTGTTGCTGGAAACGCAGTGTTTCCCCTCCATGTATGTCAGTTATGGGAAATGTATTGTTTTGGCACGTCTATTATAACTAAGGCATTGTCTTTTTTTGTGGAGATGCGGAAGAACCATTGTATATTGTCGTTTAATGCGTGAAATTAGAAACCACTGTTCATACCTGAACCCGCGTCCCTTTCTGTTTTCGTGTAGCATTGTGTGTGACGTTACACTAACATTCAAAAAACATTTTACACTAACATGTGACGTTGCAAAACACTAAATCTTGGATAAGTAATTGGACAAGTGAATAAAATCGCTTTAAAGGCACCGACTATCATATTCTACATATTCATTACAGTTTCGCTGATATGCTATCAATGTTATCGGACTCCAGACAACGTTTTATGCAACGAGAATGAACCGATGAAATGCGGTCCAATTCAGGTATCGAACTCTTGGTTAATGGCCGAATTGGATGCTCATGTATATCCCTTGAACGAGAATCCGCGGTTTTACATATAGGCAATCGTTAGTTGACCTTTGCCCGTCGTCAGGTTACCTAAGCCATTGCAGTGTGGTAGAAACAATTAATCCACTGGGTTCTGGCCATGTCCGAACACCTTTTTGCTCAAGATAACCGACTAATTAGTGACTAGTTAACTATCTACAACCATTCGGCTAAAGCAGACTACTCACTAACCCACCAAGTTATTTGATCGAACTAAGTACGCGCCTTCTATTAATTTATTTGTGCAATAGGTTGAGTTTTTCCACACTGTATGCAACCTGGAATGTTTTTTTTGTTGATACAAAAATCAACCCTGCTTTATTTTGTTTAAAATCGGGATTTTTTTCTTTTACAAAGCCATCGATTGTTTCAAAATATACCCAACCCTTGCGCAGCAAAAGTGCGGAATAGACGACAGCACGCCCAACACGGTGCAAAAAGGTTGTATCGAGAATTGTCCGCTACCTAGCAGAGGGGATAATGCTGTTAAAACTTGCTCTTCATGCTCTGGAGATTTTTGCAACTTAGGTCCACGTGTTTCACCGCCAGGTAGGCGAGGATGCGTCTAAATACTACATGACCGCTTGGAGCGCTTGGATCACTTAGATTGCTATGGAAAGTAATTCTAACCCTGTCCCAAACACTAATCTCAACACCAGAACTAACTTTAACCCTAACCCTAACATTAATATCATGGCTTTTGTAACTACGAAGTATAATAAGCGATCCAAGCGATCCAAGCGATCCAAGCGATCCAAGCGATTTAAGCGCTACATGCGCTCCAAGCGGTCCAAGCGGTCCTGTAGTATTTAGTGGCACCGGGTAGGCAATATAAAATCTGTATGTCGTCCATTTTCAATGCATTTACTGCTTGCTTTACTGTATATGTTGCAAAACAAGGTTATGCACCACAATTAAAATCGAATACCAGTTTATTTCGGCTGATACAAACCTTACTTCTCCCTGTGTTCATTTAACTTTAACTAATTTCGGGGAATCCCCTCGTGGATTTTCCCCTACTATATAACTATGGGCCCGGACGCTTGTGTGATGATCTATAATTTACGCATTTTCTAAGTAAACCGACAATAACAAATTTTATTTAAATTAACAGTTTGGTTGCCAGATATATCAAATATTCATGTTAAAATCGCAGTTCTAAAAGAACAATCGCGGGAGTTTTCCTTTGGTTCACTCAAACTGTCGATTTTCAACAAACCGTCAACTTTCTGGGAGGCAAGATCTCACTGTGCAAAGTTGGGCCAAAGGTTGGCGACCATACTGGATCACGATTTAGAGGAGCTTATTGAAGATGAAATAGAAAAATTGGAGAAAAACAATCCAACAGGTTTGTGTGAAATATTTATTTGCGTTTCTTAACCTTTGATTTTAAAATGAACCATAAATCAGTAAGAACTAAACCCAAGAAGATCAGAGCAGTTTATATAATAGGGATGCTGATTGGGTCATTTTACAATTTTAAGCTAAAGGTTTTGTGTTGGTACATCAAATGTTAACAATTTTCCACACATGAATATCCTGTAAGTGTTATCTGATGAAGATCATGTTTAATCCACCAAACTTCTATCTGCCAGTTACAAAAATCAGCTATGTATTTGTGACAACTAAACTTCTGTGATAATTATAAATAATTTAGCTTTTTGAAACAAGATTACCATTTATATTATGTTCGTCCGGCCAGTTAGTCTGGCGGTTAAATGCGTGGCCTTTTAATTGAAAGGTTGCAGGTGCGAAACTGGTCGCTAGCTAGTCGGGTGTGTCCATTGGAAAATCACTTTACGGACATTGCTAGAACCCAGCGGATTAATGGGCTATACCAAATTAAAGGAACGTGTCTATCATATACAACATGCTGAAATAGCTCCGGTAACCCGACGATGGGCGCGAGGTGATCTGACGATTTCCCATCTGTTAACCCCCTTGGTTTTCCCATTCAAGGGGATAAATATGAATATCCTATCCTGTCCTATGCCTGGGCTAAGTGGTTGGATTGCCAAACCCTATATATCCACAAGTTCATTTCAATATAGTGTTAAAGTTCATTTCAATATACAACAAACGTTAAATTAAATATTAATATTATCCAGATCATGGTTACTGGTTTGGAGCGCGATGGATTAAGGAAGAAAACCACTGGATCTGGACTGATACTGGAAACAAGTTGGAAACAAAGATGTTCAGACCAACTTGTCCTTCATACCAAGTGAGAATCTAAAATATTTAACACATCAAGATTAAGCAACAGCAACCATCCGGCACTAGTATATAACTATAATAGTAAAAGTTTCGTTGCATAGTTTTTCATTTTTTCTCCTCCTATGCTGTACGAACTTTACTAAGTGATTTGGCAATAAAATTCAGTAGCCATGCTTAGCAAGTCTATTTTAATAAAAGTGGGTTATTCTTTATCATCAGTTAAGTGGGCTATTTTGATGTACAACCAATAAAATAACAATCTCAAAACTAAAATACCTTGATGCATTAACTTGGACTCCAAGGGCACAGCATTCTAATAGTATAATGAAAAAGAAAAATGGATGATTTGATTGAGTTAATCACATCTTGTACTCTAATAGTTATAACTAGTACACTGTACAAATTGTTCGGCAATAACTATTGATAGCAGGAGTAGTTAATAGTTTACTAGTTACTTGACCAACCAGATCAATTTACTTTCTGTAAACCAATATCACCCAATAAAATTGTTTTTAACAGAATTGGGCATCTGGGGAACCGAAATACTTGACAAATCGAAATTATTGCGCTTTTATTAAAGCGGATGGGAGCTGGTTTAGTGGAAGTTGTGGGGAAATTTCTGCTGGGTTTATTTGCCAGTCAGCAGGTTTGTACATTATTTTTTTTATTTTTAGGCTTATGCATGCGATGGAAAAAAATCATCCAATTTTAGTGCAAGTTTCTTGAACTCAATGACTATTTACAATAAAATAGCTTTAATTGTTGTCACAAGGTCATCCTATTGCAGTTAAAACTACCCTTGACTTTTTCAAGGGGCCTAAACATGATGACCAAGCCTATAACAAAGAATTTTTTTAGGAAACAGTGAAAATAGTTTTACTCAAACTGTTAGTTACGGGGGTCAACTTTACACATTCCACACAACTGAAACGAATCAATCACAAGCGAGAAAAATATGTTCTGAAACGGGTGGAAAGCTGGCTAGGTTTGACGATGACATTTCCCAGAATCATGTAACTTCGAAACTGAATTATTGCCTAAATTCTGAGCAGTACTGGGTGTAAGTCTTTTTTGTCCTATATTTATTGTTAATTTATCTACAATATCAATGATAGATTTGTATTTTATATCCTGGTGGGCGTGGCAAGTATTTTTGTTAGATGGATAGATGGATATTCATATTTATCCGCGTGAATGAGAAAACCAAGGGGGTTAACACATGGGCAATCGTCAGATCACCTCGCGCCCATCGTCGGGTTATTGGAGCTATTGCTGAGTTCAGGCAATGTCCGTAAAGTGCCTAGCCTAAGGACCCAACCGACTAGCTAGCGACCTGTTTCGCACCTGCAAACTTGTGATTAAAGGCGTCACACTAAACCACCAGACCAACCGGCCGGACCACATAATGTTAGTACAATAAACATGGATGTGTTTTCAAAGCTGATAGGATTAAGTTAAACAAAAATAATTAAGTTGTTTCTACAATTACCTTCTTGTTCTTATGAAAGGTGGTGCCTGGCTGTAAGCTGGTGTCAACACATTGAAAATTAATTTAATTTAAATCTCTTTTTAGTGAACAGCAATGTGAAAATAACCCGCCAGTCGACCACAGAAACACGTTTGGTGTGTATTCATGCTCTACAAAGCAACCTTTTCTTTGTCAAAGGAAATTTAATGCAAAAGGTAAGCAGAATCTTATTTTTATAGACAAAAAATAGGAGAAATGGCCCAAAGGCACAATATGCTAAATATATTCTTGTTTCAATTCCAACTGTTTGCCTTTTTATCTTAGTCAGTTGTGTGCTTGGTCATACCTCCCCCTGATGGACATTCCCTGAACTCATAGGTTTATTAGGTTGAACAAACTATAAAAATGTCGGAGTTAATGCACTGCAATAGCTCTGGTAACACAAGCTGAGATAATTTTAATGACTTGTATTTTCATATGCCTGGGGATGAAAATTAGTACATTACTGGTCGTGCTTTACCACCACTCTTCTTCAAGGCTCTATATAGTTTGGTCTTGAATATTTTTTTGTTGCACATTATTGGTTTTTTCACTTAGGTTTGGCAACCACATCCACTACATTTCCTTAATTATATTCGTTTTTTAAATGACATGTTTTTTTGACTATTTGTTTTTTTCTGTCCCTGTGCCATGATTTGATTCATTTTCTATTTTTTAATACTGGGACAAAAAAGGAATAAATTAAACTAAAAACTAAACTATCCTATTTTTCCTAATTATAACAATTAAAAAACTGCAGCTTTTTAAACGGAAATGACTACATTACCATTTACTGGTATAAAACAACAATTTTCTATCCCATATCAGTGTAATTAAACTAAAGCTTTATATTTTAGTTAATGGTAAATAAGCACCTTTGCCACAGACACGTGTCACCCAATGTCGACGAATGCAGAATTAACAACAGCCACACATAAAGATTTGAAACCAACTGAACCTTGGCCGGAAAAGAATGTAACAGAATACAGTTTTAAATGCAAGTACATGCAAACAATGTACCGCGGCAAATTGTACAGGTTTCCAGAAGTCAAGCAAGGCCGATTTTCATCTTCACTTGAAAAATGCGCTTCACGTAATTAATTTTAAAATGATATTAGGATAGGATAAGATATTCATGTTTATTCCTGTGAATGGAAAAACCAAGGGTGTTAACACACGAGCAATTGTCAGACCACCTTTCGCCCATCGTCGGGTTACTGTAGCTATTTTAGTGAGTTGTATATGATATAGACGTTCCTGCAATTTGGTAGAACCCATTAATCTGCTGGGTTCAGGCAATGACCGTAAAGTGCCTTGCCCAAGGACACAACAGACTAGCTAGCGACCAGTTTCGCACCTGCAACCTTTCGATTTAAAGGCGACGCATTTAACACCTTGATTAATCGGCCGGACTTTTGTCACATTTTGACTTCAAAATTTTAAATGTTAAAGGTGTGGCCTTTGATGGTTTAACAACTGTTGTTTGGCTAACTTTTTTGTATTAATTAAAGATATCTTTCAATTCTGTTATTGTAAAATAACAAAATATTAAATCTTATATAATTTAACCTCCTATTATCCTTTGGTGCATGGTTTAAAAAGGGAAATGGAATTCTTCTTTTTTACTTTATAACAAGGTTCCTGTTAACAGAACGGCCACTGGCAAGTATTTTTTGTCCCACATCTTCCATTCAAGCACCAAGATTTGAAAAAACCTCATTTGTTATGACTCCATGTTATACAACGCTAGATTGCGTGCAAGAAAATGTAAGTTTTTGATCAAAATTACCAAATTGTTTTTTGCTTTTTGTGCCAATTTTTGTTTTTTATTAATTTAATATTTTTCCTAAAAGATTTAAAATTAAGATTTAAAATAAAAATTACTGAAAACTTTGGTTTTATTTTTTCGTAACTTTTTGTAATGAATTTTCCTTATAATCATGGTGGCGTATTCTTCACAAACGTGCAACGCATCACGTAAGGTATTTTCTATTTTAATCCCACATCCTGTTGAACCAGCTGCATCCTAGGTCAACGAATTCAGCCGAGGAATCCCAACAGAAGACGAAGTAAAAACCCTTTCAGGCAACTTGAGGGTTCTGACGTCGCAACCAAGTAATATGACGCATGAAAATGTGACGCAGGCTACTGATATTCTTAAATCCATTGATGCAATGACACAGAAAGAAAGGTCAAGTACATTGGTAAGAAAATGAAAAATTATGTCAAGAGCTTTATCTCTGTTTTAGTATTAAGGTATTTTTATTCACAAACTTTATCATTTCAATGTTCTTTTTTTTCAAAAAGTATAATATATGGTAGGTTCCCTGGAAAAGTTTCTTAACAATTTCTTTTATGAAGGAGGTTCAAATACAACATTTCAAATAGAGGTGCCTGTAACTAATGCACACACTGTCAAAGAACCTGACTTTTCCTTTTCATGAGAATAAAACATGAAAATGAATATCCTACCCTCATTAAAAGGTCTCATAATAACATCTTTTTTCAGGTCACCCCAATTGTGCTTATTGACCTGCTAACCACAATAGACAATCTCCACAATAAAGTTGCTGAATTATCAAAGGTTGAAGAGAAAATTGAACTTGCAAATATGGTAGAAAACTTCGCGTCTAAAGTTGTATTGGATTCAAACCAGGATGAGTTTAAACTGGAGGGAAATAATATAGATGTTAAGGTAGGTTGTTATGAAAATTTTTGATGTTTGGATTTACTCAAGTGGATTTTGGTCGATTTCATAAAATTGAAAGCATTTTCTCTCGAATACAACACACTGTAATACAAACTGTTAATACAACACACTGTAAAAAAGTCCAACAGATAAGTCTGGTGGTTTAGTGTGTCACCTTTGAGCGGAAAATATAAAGATTTAAAACTGGCCATTAGCTAGTTGTTGTGTCTTTGGGCAAGGCACTTAACGGACATTGCCTTAACCCAGTGGATTAATCTACTAAATTGAAGGAATGTGTGAATCATACACAACACACTGCAAAAGTTCAAGTAACCGGACAGTGCGCACAAGGTGATTTTACGATTGCCTGTGTGTTAACTCCCTTGGACTTCCCACTCACAGGGATAAACCTTAGAATCCCATCCTATTTTTAAAAAAAACTGGGAATACAACAACACACTGTAAAACTAACTGGGAATACAACACACCTTAAAACAAACTGCGAATTCAACACACTGTGGCTTTAGCAAGTAATTGGATGGCATGATGAGTTGTGACAGTAACAGTGTTGTATACTCCGAATCACAGATTAACTTTATAAGTTATCTCACAATAGATGTGTATGGATTTAAAGTGGATTTTCCCATCTGACAGGATATACATGACACACCCATTCATCTATTCTTTAGGTAGAAGCTTGTGTCCTGGGAAACAATACACTATGTTTAAAACAAATGGAGTTTAACGGGTTAATTAAAAGTTAAACTATTGTCACTATTACAACACACTGTGGTAGTTACTCACTGTTGGCATGTGTTATTCTGATATAAGCCATGTAATAATATATTTTGCATTTTTTTCACTAATAGAGAAAAACACAAGTATCCCTTTTAAGAACTTTTGCTTTGTTAATTTTAGGCGGTCGATTACAACATAAAAGAAACCAGCAATTTTTCATCTGCCCGTGCAACTTATACCTTTAAAAAAGGCCCAGACGGTCTCCATTCTTCTCATTTGACAATCCAACCAAGTGAAACAGTTCAAAATTCAAAAAAACTACGCGCCATTTTTGTTGGGTTTTCCAACAACAATTTATTCCCTGCCCAAACTGGCACAACAAGTCAGGTAAGTTTTTTTTAATTTTTTTGGTGTAGTTGCTTTTTTATAACGTTTAAGAGCAAATGTAGTAAGAAACATAAAGACACTATAGTGCTTTTATTTTTTTTAATTATTGTATTGACTTGCTATTTGCTTGGTTAATGTTAATATTTTATTCGAATGCGTTTTTTCAGGTCATAAGTGCTACATTAATAGATGAAGCAGACAGGAAAGTAAGTGTCCCTGTGGCTTTTGCTTTCCAAAGAAGTGAACAAGTTAAATATAATGTGAGTATGATGTGCTTTTTCTGATGGGCTTTTATAAATAATAGATTACATATTATTGTATTGGGTTAAAGAGTGGGGCAAGCAGTCAAAAAATGGGGTATTAATTCAATCTATAATATATATCTATTGTAAAAATAAATGTTTAGCTGTTTAACTTATATATGGTGGCCTTTTAACTGTCAGTCTATTTGGCACATAAAAAAACATATATCTTTGGTCTGTTGAGTATATAAAAACTCCAAGTTAAATGGATCCGCTTGAATCAATTATTTGAAGTCAGCATATGTGCATTGCAAAGGGTACCTATTACATTTGCTTTATACTTCCACACATGGACAAATGATTAGCCTATTAGTTGTTTCTGTTGGTTTAGCGCATTTTATCAGCTTAAAGATATTGAAATCGAAACAATCCACTATAGCTAGTTGGTTGTGAAGGCATGTACAAAATACATTATTGGGTTAAATTAAACAGTAGCAAAGACACCAATTATGTTTAGCACTCTTCATAAACCAGAATTTATGCACAAGGTAATCTGGCGATTGAATGCTCCTGCATTTTTCCACCCCTAAGAGATAAACACTACAAGAATATTGTGAATCTCTTTTGGCAGAAATACTCAGTTGAAAGTTGCAGCTTTTATGATCCGCTTCATCAAAAGTGGATTGAGGATGGTTGTTACAAAGGAAACTCATCTGACAACGACACAATCCGATGTTTTTGTAACCACACCACAAGTTTTGCCGTCGTGGTGGTAAGTATAACAAACAGTGAAAACTTAGTTTTGGGTGAGGCGCAACATTTTTTAATGGCATTGCTATTTATACCATCCATTTTCAATGCAAAAAACGGATTTGTTTGCCTGACTTGTTTGCTCATTTCTAGTGTGTTTAACCATCAGCTAAAAGTTAGTGGTATCGAAACCATGCGCTAGCTAATCAGATGGCCAATTAGTGTTTGCTCGGCCGTCTAGCGGTTAAGTATGTTGCCTTTCATTCGAAAGGTTGCAGGTGCGAAACTGGTCGCTAGCTAGTCTGTTGTGTCCTTAGGCAAGGCACTTTGCGGACATTGCCTGAACCCAGCGGATTAATGGGTTCTACCAAATTGCAGGAACGTCTCTATCATATACAACACACTGCAATTGCTCCGGTAACCCGACGGTAGGCGCGAGGTGATTTGACGATTTCCCGTGTTTTAACCCCCTTGGTTTTCCCATTCACAGGGATAAACATGAATATCCTATCCTATCCTATCCTATCCTATCCTTGAGCTGTATATTCAGATAAACAAAAAATGCTGTAGTGTTCCTATTACCGATATATTCAACTTTGTACAATAGCTCTGGTAATCTGATTCTCAACACAATAATTAGAAGATTACACTTGTCTGTGTTTTTTATTCCTGGTATCAAATAAGTATGATATCCTATTTGCGGAAGTCTATGGAAGTGCTGCACTTGGGACTTACATATAGAATGGGCCAGCTATCAAGATTAACAGTTAATGCCAGACTTGAAAATTAATTTTACAATCCAAATTAAATTAAAAATGTTAAATTTAACAATAAGAGAACAAAAAAATTTAAAAGAAAGACGGTCAATACTGATTTTAGAGTAACACGTAGCACGTTGCCTTGATCTAGTAAAAAAGACAAAAATCACAAAACTGTTTACCATGTCATATATACAGTTATAACTTTTAACCTTGTCATCTTTTTCCCCGAAACCAGAGAATGCAACAAGGGGACAGCAGAGCACATATGGTGCTGGATATTGTCAGCAAAGTTGGGTTATTCATCTGTGTGATCTGTTTTACTTTGACCGTCATTTTGTTTTTCATTTTGCCGTGAGTTCTTTCTTTCCAACAAATTTTTTAAATTTAAGTGCTGTTTTATTGAAAATAAAAGACAAATTATTTTATTTATTTAAAAACAATATGGGCGGTTAAGTGGGCTACCTCAACCTAATGAATCCTGTGCTTTTTCGGTTGCATTAACAATTAAGCCACACAACCACATTATGAAATAAATTGTCTAGTTAGTAAGCTTATATGGTAGGTTGTGTCCTAGAGCAAGACATTCAAATTGCAATACGTTGGTAATCTGGTATGAATATCCTATCCTATAATAAGAGGTTATATTAAATTTTATATTGGTCTTTTCTTATAGTTTTGTCCCGTTTTTGGAATATTGATAAAAAAATGTTCCCTATTTTCCAGTGAATTACGTCGAATAAATTCATCCGACGTCCACGCCAATTTATGTGTGTGTCTGATCCTGTCCTATGTGGGGTTTCTTGCCGGCATTGAGCGGACTGCTAACCGCCCCCTCTGCGTGGCAGTTGCTGCGACAATTCAATATTTTCTTCTGTGTGCCTGGGGCTGGATGGCGGTAGAGAGTTTCACCATGTACAGGTATAGTGTTTGTGATCCACCACACTAATTACACTGCTGATTAAAATCCCCAAAATTATTTTTCAATTATTGAAATTGTAAAAAAGTTTGTTCCCTGCCGCAACAACATGAGATGTTGTTTGCCAGAATGTTCAGCTCATCAATACCATCACAGACCATCAGATGAAAGGTGGCGTGATGTAAACCAGCATTCTGCTGTTTAGTTATATCTGTGTACAAGAGAATTACCGGATGCTGCCGATACTGTGGTTTAATGGGTTAAACAAAAACTGTATTGATTCATAGTATTCATTTCGGTAAACCGTATGTGCTCGAGATAGCCCAATGTTACTATTCCCACTGCATTTTCCCGTTTATGGAATAATTAAGCATATAATATCCTAAAACTTGTTTTTGAAATGCAAGCACTCCAATAAAATATTGAACATATAGTAACACATTTATGGTTGGTAAAGTAGTATGGCAGAATGCTTACTGATGTGTATTCTACTATTGGTTATGGATTTTTCTAATACTAAATCCATTAATACGGATTCACCCACTTGCCAGGGTACAAATGAGATCTGTCTATTATCTATCGGTTGTCATTTTTACTTTTTTATCTTACTCAGCTCACAGGTCGATTTACATCATTTTTTTCTTCTTACACAGAATGTTTGTGCATATGTTCGAAAAGCATGGTGTTTTAAACTGCCGGATCATGGCCCTTGTGGTGTATTCATTGTCAGCAGTTGCTGTGGGTTGCACAATGTCAGCTTCTTACTTTAACGAGAAGAGAAAAATGTCTCAGGCGGGTAAGTTGTGTTTTTTTGCGGTTTTCTCGATTTTTGAATGGAGAATATGTTTTTATTATTTTCGTTTTTTTAAGAATTTAATCCTACTAAATTTATGCTGTGTATAGATTTCCCCACAGTACACGATGGATGGAACGGTTATATTGGAGACCAATATTGCTGGCTGGTTGGACCGTCTTTGTATTTTGGTTTTCTTTCTATTATCGGCTTTATACTGTTGGGCAACATTGTGGTTGCGTTTCTGGTCATCAGGGCAATAACCTGGGGCAGAGCCAAGGTGGGTAAATTGGGTAATTTATATTTTTGGCTAAAATGGTTGATGTTGGCATTGTTAGACCATTAACCTGTTTGTCTTTAAATAATTTTTATAATTCTGGTTTACATTTTAAGACCTGTATGGTTGTATATGATGTATCTGCTTTACACAGGCCTGACACGCTATTTCTAACAGTTTTCACACCTTAATGCAGTGGTTCTCAAACTTTTCCAGCTCGTGGCACACTAAGAAAACTCTAAAAAATCGCGGCACACTTGAACAAAACAAATTGAATCAAGGAATTTTATTCAGAAAATTTTAATGGGATGGGTGTGTTTGTCGTTTGGCAGATTGCAACGAGGTTCCATTTTTGACAAACACAAACGCATTTCATCGTCAATTCCAACTGAGTACTCAATAAAAAATTAAATGGGATCAAATAACTAAAGTTTGCTTATGGAATAATCTTATTAACAAATGGTTAATCTTCTGTCATCTAGGTAGTTTTCGTGCTGCTTAACTTAGCTTGCAGGACAAAATGTGATGCATGTGTTAAAATTACATTAATACACCACATTGAACAATAAATTGTGCTTATGACATTACAATCACCCTTAATTTATCGCTACCCATAGCAATACTGTCTACCCTACTTTTTACTAAACTAGGGAAAATACATTTCTGTGCATTAAAGTCGCGTATGCCCAATTTGCCCATTCGTAACACAACTATGTTTCCTACATAATTTTGCAAAATTCCAAAAACTTTCGCGGCACACCTGAGAATCTCAAATGGCACACAGTTTGAGAAACACTGCCTTAAGTGCCTTAATGCTTAGATTCATTTTTTGAGTAGCATACTTACATTTTTGTAAGTGTCTTTACCATTATTTGTTCAACCTAATGATATTTTAAGCTTTGTATTCATATTAGAGATATTAAGGTATATTCGATTCCCATACTCTCCACTTTTTTTATTAACCATTTTACTTGGAGGTAAAACCTAAAAAAAACATGATAAGTGCGAGGATCGAATCAAGAACCTGTATGGTAAAACCGCGGTGCTCAAACCTCCACACTACTTTTTGTAAAACGGTATAATAACACAGGTGCAATCCTCCACACAAGAGTCGCCGGCTGTCCACGTATTACGTGCACTGTTAGTGTCGGTTTTACTCGGCATGGCTTGGTTATTTGCTGTTCCGTTGGCCGTCTCAAGTGATCACGTGGTGCAGGATGTCTTTGCTTGGTTATTTGCCATCTCCACGTCAAGTCAGGTTATAAGATCATGTTTTATCCGTATGTTTAATAGCCACCAACATTGTCGGCTCAGTCCTTGAAAAAGGCAAGAAGCGGACATTTCCTAAAGTCAGTAGATTAAACAAAAACTATAGCAATATCTTTAATAGATACAAAACGCTGCAATAGCCTTGTTGACCACTAGATGCGATGCATTGTAACGATTGCTTAGGCTCGTTTGTTAAACAAGGAATTCGCGTGGAGCCTAAATGATAAATAAATTGTAGCAATAGCCAACGTTTGAATAAAAACACCAACACTATGTTAATCACAGGGTGTGTTTGTGTTTTATTTCTTCTGCGTTCGACGGGACGATGTACGGATGGCGTGGACGAAGCCACTGTGCAAAGTGCTGTGCGGAGCTCGCTGGTATAACCTCAGGGATCGAAGTGAGTCCGGGACATCGTACAATATATTTATATATATATTTATAAGATTAACTTATTACCGTTTTTTAATTTACGGTAGTTTAAATATGCAAAAGCACTTGCAGCACGATTTTTTAAAAGCAACAAGCTTGCCGTCACAGACCGAACAAGTTTGAATTAAAAGCAAAATATATAACGTTGCCAAATATGATAAGACGAAATTGGTCCAATTTTAGCGCGGTTGTTATTGAAAATTGTCTTTAATTTATTACGATTAGAGCGAGTTATGGTTGTGCTTGAAGCTTACTACAGTGGAGCCGTCAGAAAATTACGCCTTGACTTTGATGCGTAGCCATTTTTATTACTGGTTTAAGGGCAGTATCGGATGGCACATATATAGGACTAGTAGACGATTTGAAGAATTGTATAAATTGATGGACACAACATCGCGCGCTTATTCGGCATCCTCTCAGAGTCAGATATAAAACTTGCCCTGTACCTATCATGAATTAGGAACTTATTGGCACGGTAAAAAATTGCCCTTGTGTACGTTCGTGTGGCCAAATGGTTAACGCGACCGATACATTTACCGACTATACTATGCACAAAAACGGTCCTAGTCACGAGCCCATCATGGATTCGAAACTTGGCTTGGTAAAAAAATCGCGACCGATACATATATGAATTCTAAAAAACGGCCTTAGGGACATTTAAAACTGTTTAACGAAATATAAAATTTATAAAAAAAATGTATATCTTCAATTTGTTTTCAGGCGAATCTGTCCAAAGAACAAAAAGCACCCTGGTGACGTCACCAAAATCGACCAGTCAACAGTCGGTATCAAACCCACGTAGCAGCGTGTCGCAGAAGTAGTTACAACAGAACTTAAAGAAAGACGCACCCTACATTTCAAGCAATCCGAACAACCACACAGCATCTTGCCATTGTCCAAATTCTGAAGCAGATTTAAGGCCTTTAGTATTATTATGCTATTATGCATAGTATTCATCAAAGGTTTACACATACATTAATATCTCAGCGAATCCACAATCAATTTGCCTAAAAGAAACGCCAATCGGAATTATTGAATGCGCTTTGTGAAATATCTTAATCACGAACACAAACTATATTACTGGGTAAAAGATTACATTCTTTTTTTAACTAAGTTATTTTTTAACGGGCTCTTTCGAAATCGAATGTCAAACAATGATTTTTGTTGCCATCTAAGTTTTAAGCCAATTTAACTATCTAGTTTGGCTTTACGAAACCAACTTGGTTTTGATTGCATGATATATCAAATCTGTCGCCTTTCCCATTTGTCTACACAATTGAACACATATGACCCGGAAACTTAACTGAGGACAAATGGACCTGATTCAAACTCGCCTACGTTTTTATCAAGCGTCGTCATTTCCTTTTATTGGTTGAGTTGCTAATTTAGGTGAAATATAGCAGGGTGTCCTTTATACAAAAAATGTGTATGTATAATTTAATATTGATGAAAATGGTTTGTTTATTCTGTGAATAATGAATAAAAACTTAACGAACCATTATGAAGTTATTAGTGAAACGGAAAGGGAGAAATTGCACAGCCCACTTTAATATTGTCGCACAAGTGACTAACTCTTAATAGGATAGGATAGGATATTCATCTTTATCCCAGTGAATGGGAAAAACAAGGGGGTTAACACACGGGCAATCGTCAGATCACCTCGCGCCCATCGTCGGGTTAACGGGGCTATTGCAGTGTGTTGTATATGATAGACAGGCAATGTCCGTAAAGTGCCTTGCCCAAGGACACAACCGACTAGCTAGCGACCAGTTTCGCACCTGCAATATCGATTAAAAGGCGACGCACTTAACCGCTAGACCAACCGGACGGACATCGTTTCATAGTCGCTTCAACGTCCAAGCGGAATAAGGTTGGCGCGAAATTTTACAGATGATATTACGAGTCTTTCGTAGCACAGATGGTATTACGGAAATATTCAGTCGTGTAAAGGTCTTGTGGCTAAATGGTTAAGTCGACTGGTTCATGTACCGATTTAGGTATAAAAACGGTCTTAGTTACGAGCCCGGTCATTCTCGATTCAAGTTCGTAAAAAAAGTTTACAGTTATTTTCTAGTTGATTTGATGTAGTATAGAAGTTAGGGTCACTTTACCGCTATTGCGTAAAATTTTAGTCACGTTCGGTGAGAAAGCGACTTTAAGTAATTTAGAGGTGCTGTACAAATTCAAAGATCGGCCTATCATATTTTTGTTTAGTTTTAGTTTGGTTTATTTTTTTGCTCTTTCGTTACAATATAGAAGAATAGAACAATTCTTGGATATATAAAGGGACAGGATAAAATGGCAAAACTAGTAGTTAAAACACGTCAGTGACTAGACACATTGCAAGTTAGGGGAAAAACGACGTGGCCGTTAAACCTTACATTAATAAAAATAAATTTTAACAAAACCAATTTAAATCAAAATTAACTAATTAAATTTAATATTTATAAGCCTTGAGTAAAAGTGTGCAAGCGCGACCCAGTAGTTGTTACGGTGTTATCGGTTTGTTTCTTTTCCAACAAGTTTTCGTCAAGAAGTCAACGCTTTAACCAACTTGCTTACGCGTTCGTAAAATCATAAAAAATGTAATCGGTTGGAATTGTTCAAAATAACGTCACATTTAGACATGCTCTTTTTAGAATCGAAATTGCAGTGATGTAATTCGACGTCAGTTAGTTATTTTTGGTCTCCTCGCCCACCCACTAAACGGCAAAATAACAAATACAATTAAATGCAAACGTTATAATTAAGATGATTAGAAAAAAACTACAGCACTTCCAAAAACGGCACTATGTTCTTATCTCTATAGGCGCTATGAATACAAGCGTTAGATAATGAAAATCGCACGCCTGTTGTATAAGTGACAGGTTATATCGGTCCTAATGGCCGGTTTTACTATAGCGTTTAGTACGTGTACAGGCGCTGTTCATTTTGACGCTTTATCCAGTGTTAAAAAATAAACGTTTTTGTAGCCGTGTTAAGTTTGGTTGTGAAACTGTATTTCGACCCGGGAGATTTAAGTTGTGCATAGTTTCTTTGCAGGTGCATGGTACATGGTAGTAACGAAAAGTGGTACAGATAAACAGGTAGCACGGTCAACATTGCAAGGTCTTGCTTTAGAACGATTGTCATATGTAAGCATGTGTTGCAAACGCGTTGGTGTTCGAAAAACCCTTAGCTCAGTAGAAACTAGTCAGCCCATGGATATTCAGCTTTAACTGACTATATCATGCGTACACGTCCTGCCAACTGTGACGTCAAACCGTATTTTATCGTGATATCCGGTACGGCTTTAAAGCTTCTTTAAATTTTTAGATTTTACTGAGAGGTTATTGAGTTTTTTTAAGGCCATTCTTGCGTGTGTGTCACTAGGCTATAATCTGTAAGATATGTATTTGTTAGCTATAGCATAAAAATGCACCAAAATATGCAAGTAAAATTGGTTATGCTTATACACTACAGGGCTTACCATGAAGTTAATACATAAAATAGTGCAAATAACACGTCATAGACAGGTTCATCCTAGTTGATTTCTCCACCTACAAAATTGTGTCATCCCCAATCCCCATTCGATATAGGCAGAGGTCATGTCTACTAATACAGCGCGTTAGAACGGAAATGCACGCTTAAGCGCTATAGTTTGTTCGAAATGTGCGTTATTATACGATAAGCACAGACTAATGGTGTTTACAGGAAGAAAGCTTCAGAATTATCCGCTATTTTAGAAGGATTGGCCTATTCGTTATATGTTCAATGCGATTTAAAACTAGGTAAAGGCGTGCATGTAATAATTGGTTAAATCACCGAGATAAACTGTGATGTAGGGTAGGATGGATTGCATGTTGTTTTAGATAGCAGATAAGATGTATGTATACCTTATAGAGCGGTTGGTGTAAAAATAGTAGCAAATTAAATCAGAGTTAGTGCTGATAATTTCGAAAAGTTCGAGCGAGGTTACGCACAAGAAACCAGTCATTTTAAAATTTTGCTCAAATAGGTTGTTATAGGGCGATGGGTGTGAAAATTATAGTAAAGTAAATTAAATCAGAGTTAGTGCTGATAATTTCGAAAAGTTCGACCGACGTTACTCACAAGAAACCAGTCATTTTAAAATTTTGCTCGAATAAGTTGTTCTGTAGGTTTAGTGCCCATTGGTGCAATAAAGCTCAGTAAACATCCCAACGTGACAAAGCTTTCGGAAAACTACGCAAAGGCAGACTGGCCTGTGTTTTATTCTAAATATTTAAATATGTAATGTAAACGATATTTTGTTATAATGCTTTACAGGGAATTAAATATAATCGTTTTACCTAATGCGGCATATGGTTACCATGCCCCGGTGTTTTGGAATATTCTTTGCGGTGGCTTTGTTTTTCCATGTCGGTTTCAGTTGGGAATTACAAAGCACTTTTCCCGTTAGCGCCATCCCGCACGAGGGCTTTAGGAACTTCAGTAAGATTGTGTTTACTATTTTTCTGCATTTCATCGTGTTAACTTTTTACTGGCAAGTTGGTAGCGTATCGGGCCTTCAACCGAAAGAATGGATCGAAACTAACCGTTAGTCGGTTGTGTGCTTGGCAATTTATTGAGCGAGCGTTGTCTTAACCCAGCGGATTAGTGATTTACACTATGGGTGCATGAAAATCTTATGATTGTTTATGCCTTTCTACCCTTCAGCGACATAAATTTGTCCTGTCCAATTATTTTCATAGCATTTTTTGGACATTTATCGTCGCAAAATAGTTAATTTTTTTAGAGTAGGGCTTTAAACCACTTTGAACAAACCAACAAATGCGTTCCCGTCTGGTAAGCAAGGTCGTACCTTGTCTGAAGGGACGTTGCATATTTGTGACTGCCAATTCAGCCTCTTGCTCGGTGTCTGTCTGTCTGCACAAGGCGAGATTAAATTACTTGAACCAAGTGATTTGATGAGTCAAAAGAAGACTGATTGATGCAATATCAGCATAGGGAATCATTGATTTTAAATAATGTTGTGTTTTCAAAGATCGGACATACCGAGTATTCTGCACCAACATTACTTCGGAGATTTCAAAGGACAGTGCACAAGAAACTTGTGCGAATTCCACTTCAAGCATTGTTCGAAATATATCTTCTGACGATTTACCTTTGGATCTACATTGCTTTTCACAAAAAACATGTCCTAGAAATGGCCCGGAAAAATACCATTATTGTCTGAAGAATCAGCAGGCCCATGGTAGGTTTTGTATTTGTGTTAGTCACACTGTGAATCGGTTTTGTAATATCTTGTAAGGTTTTGTAAGTACAAATTGAGTGCAGTTTGCTTATAGAGTCAAAGTGAGGAATATGATAGAATAGAATATGTATATTTACCTCCCCGTGAATGATTAAAAAACGCAAGGGGGGTGCCAATACAAGTAAGATTACCCCCCGCATACCTACCGGTTCGGGTTACCCGAAGCTATATGTATGGGTGTTGTGTATGATTAAGACGTTTATTCAATTTGGTCGAACGATTAATCTAATCGGTTCAGCCCCCCTCTTGGACATTGTTCAATGATACAGCAGAGTAGCTAGCCCCCAATTTCGATGCTGAAACCCTTCGGCTGAAAGGCGACGCACTCACCAATCAAGCCCCAATCGGTTTTGTTCAAGGACAAATGCGATTTGCTCTAAACAGGATAAATTTTGTCCAAATATTAAAATTTTCAAACGATTTCTTTTTTCAGATCGAACTCTCGATCAAAAATGGATATGTAAGGCTATCAAGTGCATAGACAACTCAACAGACACATTTCGGTGTGGTGAGTCGTCATGTGTGCTTTGTGAAATGTCCCAAACACCAACCACAACATCTAACACCTCCACAAACCAAAGTAAGTTTATGGATTTTAACTTCTTCGTTCACACTTCACCAAAATATGTGAGCCAGCGATGAGATAGTAAGCAAGAGCTTATCTCCGTAGTTTACAACAGAAAATCGTTAACCTTTCGCTGGTTTATTTTCCGCATGTTCACAGTTGCAGTGTAAAAGCTAGGGTAGTTTGTTTTTTGTTTAATATTGCATAAATGGTTAACGTACCAGCGGATGACTTTGAATCAAGTCAACGTCCTTGTTGTTGCAGTTAATGCCAATACTCCGTAATAAAGTACCTAAAATGGTTCTTTAATAGAAAAAAAACAAAACTTTAAAATGGTGTTAAGTAGTTGATTATCCATCTATTTTTTATTTTAATTGGCACATCTCTCCAGGCATGATGTCCTTCACAAGCCCCCCACACATACCGACCACGGTAAAATTAGAACCTTTGCCGGTGGAGCCAAAACCTTCATCGGCCGCCGTTTTACAAAGCTTTGGAGCATTTTTGAATCGAAGCACGGGCTTTGGTAAGTACCTTATATATTGCCTATAACTGGAATTAAAGGCCAATGCACAGTATTTTTTATCGGGATAAACTTTGAACCCTTGATAGGCTAGTTACTACGGCTCAATGTGATATCTGCTGTATATAAAAGCGAGGGTCTTGTGTAGATTCACATCAGAGTATTTGGTGACGGTGGTCCTTCACTATGCTGTAGATTTAGGTATAATTGGTTCAAAACCGTTTCATTTTAATTCGTGGAATCTCACTACACAACACTTTCTTTTAAATGAATAATCTAATTGGAGGGAATCCTTATAGATTTGTCTGTACAAATGTGTGCCAAATCGGGTTAATTCATGTGGAATAAGGTATTTGCAAAAGAGTTTAGCACTATTTATTATATTAGCCAAGCCAGCATCGTCAATCTACAACTCAAACACAATGACTAACGATGCTGTCATGGCGAAATATGTGTGTATATTATAACTGCATGAGTCTATGTTTGTTCATATAGCGCGTATAATCCTCTTTGCAATTACCGAAATAACCAATCAAATATGTCGTTCATGTCATGCCTCATGTAGGACGCATAGATTTTGTTCATTATTACAATGATCACCATGAATTATCACATTCCACGAAGTTTTATTCTCTGTTTATTAAAATTTAACTTATGTTTTGTCATTGCCTTAACTAGTACCCTCCATGGTGATGCTTCAGTCTGTTGACCTGTTTAGTAGTGTAGGCGGACAGAACCTTTAAATAGAGGATACACTATATATAAATGGATCTTCTTGATTTCTCGCTTCATTCTTTTTCCTTGAAGGCGTATTCTTACAGATGTTATCTTAACAGCATCGCCAAACTAATATAAATATGCATTAATAATTAAAGAACTCTTATCAATATCTGCCAACCATTGTGCTTCGAAAACACAACATAGTTTATTCGCCTACCAAAATGTAATTCGCTTTTAATAATTTAAACTTTTTGTCGGTCCGAGTAGCTGGATAAGTTGTAGTTTCGAAACTAGCCGTTCGCTTGATGTTTGCGTCTGTGGGCAAGAATAACCAGCTGGTGGGCACAAACATAACAATTGCGGGTGTGATAACACCCTGACGTTTTTTATTCAATGGAATAAACGCACGATTAGCCTTTTCTATGTGTTTATTAAAAATAAAAAAAAACAAATGAGTAAATTTACCAAAAATATTAAAAACGTGTTTTTTTAGTTACTTTGGTAAATTCCACGAATTTTGTAAGGGGTGTTTTGCCCGACCGAGATCTTCTAGAAGGAATATTCAAATCGAAATGATCTTTTCAATAGGTTAGATAACATGACCTAGATTTGTCTAAACCAAAACCTTAATATTTCACCCCGGGGAAATTCGAATTTTACTTTCGACCTCACTGAACAACACCTACCAATGACCTGGTGACCGAACATGCATGTCACGAGAGTGACGCAGCGCCCAAAATAAGTAGTTCTATCTTACGGAAGGTTTTTGTAATTTGAGCGTTATTGCAGTCCTGAGTAGATAGTTAATATCCGAGCAAATTGACCAAATGGTGGCTGGTACCCAGAACCGTTTTCTCAACAAGTGAAACTCCATTCTCTACTTATCGTAAAACCTTAATTTAAAAGCCACCTCTAATAGACTTTGAATTTAACATTCATTATACAAAAGCGACGTGACAGTTGATTTACCAGTGATTTTATTACTTACCAGTAACTGTGTTACGTTTGATAGAGGTTTTGAATAGTCGGGTGGGCGAATGGTTAACACGACCGATTCATATAAAGATCAATATAAAAAAACGATCTTATAGTGACGGGTTTTCATGGAATCGAAATTAAGCCCGGTAAAATAGAGCTTTTACGGTAATTATATAAATACATGGTCTTCACGGTTATGTATTTGAGTCAATTACTACTGAACAGACAATTACCATTTGAAGTACATTAATTGTGGCTATAGTATATTTATATATAATAAACATTGGCCTGTTTTGTATAACTATCTGTCGTTGATTGCATGCATACAGGTACCATGCAGCTGACACAGGAACAAGTCGTTCGGGTCGTGGACAACTTTGAAACGAACATGACAAACCAGCTTTCTTACCTTCAGAGTGGCACGGTCCTGTCCTCCTCAATCTTGGACATTAAAATTGATGAAATTAATTCTACATCAAATGAAACAAAACGTATTGAATTCGGGAAATCTAGCTTTATGATTCCGGTTGGCCAAATTGAAAGGTTAACCTCAGTGGGGAAGAACTACAAAAAGAACTTAGAGGTGTGCATCATAAATAATAATCACGTTTTAAAATGTAAAGCGTTTGACTTTTTTTGATATATTTGGCAATTAAATGGATGTTTTATTGTTACACTGCTTGTAATGCTATTTATTTGTCGTGTTTAATTTTGCCGTTAATTTCAGATTAAAATTGTTGCTGCCAAATGGCAAAACGTGAGCACGAACTTTCCAGCACTGGATCAAAACAACCTAATTGTTCCATGTATTTCGAACATGCATTGTCACATGTATTTACCAGCGAACGCAAGTATTCTCAGTCTTTCCTACCATGACACAACAGGACAGAAAATTCAAGATCTGCCTGTTGCTTTTTACATCGATATTAGTAAGGACTTTACTGAGATTATGGCGTCTGTGGTTAATCGCGATCCACCCTTGACGCAAATTGAACTTGTTAGGGAATGTGTTTGGTGGAACACTACAGCGAGAAAATGGAGTGGATATGGTTGTGAACCGATGTATGTACCTCCTGAATTACTCCACAAAGTAATGGCTTGCCGTTGCAACCATACGACTACTTTTGCGACTCTGCTCGTAACCCGGTCGATTTATTTACCGAGATGGGTTTACTCAATTGCCACATTTCTTGAAATTGTTACAATTTTCTTTCTTGCATTATCTGCAGTATTAGTTGCGACTGCACACACAAGCACTGGGATAGAAGATGCTAATGCGGTTACCAACAATGAAGAAGTTAGAAATAACCGCACGGTTAGTCAGATTAGCTTGTGTCTTGCTATGATGGGTCTTCATTTATGTACCGTATCGGCCTCGACCGCTGTACAATTCAATAGTATTTGCTATTCGATTGCTGTACTAACACATTATTTTCTCTTTGCATCTGCTCTTTGGCTTTTAAACGAAGGCATTGCAATGGTGCTAAAAACCCAGGATACGTTTTCATTTAATTTAAAATACAAAACTCTGACAATCATTCAGTTCTGTTTAGCATGGATTGTTCCTCTTATATATGTGCTTGTTATTATGTTCTCCTTTCAAAGTCGCTACATCGATGTATCTGAGAGCTACAAAGCTTATTTAGGGAAACAGGATGATCACTCCAACATATCACCGAGCTATCCGAAGTATGGCCGGTGCTCAATAAGCACTTCCGTTGTATTATACGTTGCTATACCGCTTGTTGTAATCATAGCAGTTAATTTGGGACTGGTCGTACGAATGGTTTACGTCATATACAACATTAGTAGAGTCGACAACAGACGCAGAATCAGTTTAACTCCAAACTCTACCAATTCGACAACAGCGTCTAGAAACATGTATGGAAGAATAAAAAAGCACGCTCATTGGAAAAACGTTTTCAGAGCATTCTGCATTTTACTACCTGTGTCTTCAATTCCTTGGATATTTTTGTTTCTTCAAGTCGTACGCAATTACGAAAAATTGTTTGTCGCAATCAATATTGTTGTCAACGGTACCCAGGGAATTCTAATTTTTTACGTTTACTGTATACACAGCAAAGATAATCGCGCGCGGGTCGCCCGAAAGTGGAACCGTTCAGCATTCGGCCGATCGTTGAATAGAATTTTGGAACAATTTTCCAAAAAGTGCTGCCCGACATGGAAAGGTGGAAAACATCAAACATGCGACATAGAGATCCGATTTGATAACATATTTCCGAATGAAGAAAACGGCGACAGACTTTGTAGTGCTCGTGTCAGTGATGTGACGGTTACCACTCAGTTGCCGTCAACCGACTAAACAGCTAGTGTTATAGCAAATGACATCTATTAAAAGCACAAATTCTTCGAAATGCTTATACTGTTCTACCAGTGGAATGGTTGTTGCTCGTGCCATTTTTGTGGTGTGACTATGGACAAAAAATATAGACATATCGCAAAATTGGCTTTGACTTTTTAAAAGAAGGTAAATTTTGTGACAAATACTGATTTTTCTTTCTTTACCAGTGTTTATTTATTTAAAATTTGTTATAGAAACCAACTCTTGTTTTTCTTTCTCACTGTCTCATTCCGTTTGGGGAATGAATATATTTGACTATTCACTGTAAAACGAATACAGCTATATATATTTTCTTGGTCATTTATTACATGATTGTCCATTACGAACCATTTGGAGCTTTTTGAGTCCCGTGGCAGCGATATATTGGTTTCATTCTCGGCTTGACCACCATTTTGCGTGATTGTGCCAAGGCAACACATTTTATCCGTTCCTGCCGAATTAAATAGCCCAGTAGAATATAATTTAAATAGATGGATTTGCAATAGCTCGCGCTAAATGACGACATGTACTGCTGACGAATGGCAGGCTCACAACGACCACAAGACAAACCTTGTCAAGTCTTCATGGAATCATAAACAATCCTGTAGTAAAGTTATCAAGAAATCTTTTGCCCACTGCAAATAAGAAAATGTAAATTTACTGCTACCAAATTACGTTTTAGCGTTTATCAGGTGAAAACCTGATTTGTCTTTTTTAACACATTAGCTTGGTCGGTTAGTGCGGGGACATCCATAGCCGAAAATTGGTCGCCTTAGTTGGTTATGTCCTAGGAATTAAAATCTTAAAAGTAATTGCCTGAATTTAGTGAAATGATGAGTTCTATTAAATTATAGGAACGTCTGAATCATACACAACACACTGCAATATCTCCAGTAACCCCGCGGTGAGAGCGTGATCTGACGATTGCCCGTTTATTTAAAGCCCGTTGTGTATTCCTTTTTTACGCGGATAAATATGAATATCCTATTCTATCCTTTAAAAACGTGATTAATAAAACAAATTTACTGTTCACAAGTATTGCAACATTTATGTTTTATCTCCGTGGAAGGTGAAAGCAAGTGGTGTTTACACCTGGCCGTGTATGTTGTAAAAGTGATCGAGTTGTCTTTACTAAGTTGATTTCATTAGTCGAAATTTAGACTATTTAACAACGTTTTTTGCTATTTTTTAACGCTCACTGTACATGCTCCATAGTTATTATTTTCTGTTCCATTATGACATTAAAGCAGACTAGCACATTTATTTTAAAAAAGCGAAGCAAACAAAAACGGCAAACTACAGAAGTTAAAAGTCGTCAGTAATACACACAGTACAAGTGGGAAAAAGTGGTGTCGCCGTTTTAGTTGCGATAAAAGGCAACTAAAATGTATAGAGTTGTATCTGTTAAAAACAAACATAAAATTACATTATTCACTGACCAACAACTGCCATAATTATGACCGAAAAATTGTGAATCGAACAACCGTAAATGCATATTTAATTATGTTTTAGATATCTATGGTACCGGTACAACAAAGTTTTATTGTAAAAATAGCTGGTAGCCTTGTTTTGAAGTTAGCGCGCGCAATCAAACTAATAAACAAATTATTAAATTAACGTTAAAAGGATAAGTTATGAAAATAGGGAAACTACGGCAAATTAAATGTTAAACCGTTAGGTTTAGTTTGAGAATAACTGGGGTTATGTTGTTCGTTAAGGGCCAGGGTACTATGCTCCGTACATTACATACCATAAGATACCAGTAAACAGTAATATTAGAAAAGAAGATAGGTTAAGAGATCGTTTCACGTTTATATGAAGGACAGAATAGAGCAACCACTCTTGTGTTCAACTTTCCATACTGAGTATGAGAATAGTGGTTATCTATGGTACTCACAAGAATCCAGGTGGTCCTCAGACATTTTGTTTTCGTAGTTTTGCAATAATAATACTGGTGTACAGCCAGTATGGAAAGTACGGCAGCTGCACACTCAAGTTTTTTTTCCCTGCGTCTTTGCACACCTGGGTAATTTCACACGATCGCGAACATAAACATCGTATAATTTCCAACAAACCTGTAAACCTACCTCTGGACCTCGGTTTCACAATTTACTGTCAGTACATTTTTTGTTATTTAGCCGACCCTATATTATGTAGATAGATATGTTAGCTGACGGACACGAAAGATTGAGGATAGAATAATATGTTTTTTTAAGATTTTGGTAAAACAGTAATAAAAGGAGAAAACACAATGTTTAAGAAAAATATAAATACTATTAAAACCCGGAAGATTTGGTTGTAGAACTTTAGCTTAAATTGTTTTTTATTTAGTTTTATGGCTGCAACTGCAATATGAACAAACAATATGAACAACTGAAAGTGATTGACGGCAACTGGTTGAACACACCATCTGCTAAAGAATATGTTTCATCGATTTTGCAACAAAACGAACGTCGACATTTTGGGCTGTTGGAACGTCCATCATTGCCACCCAGCAGAAATATAGACATCATAAAATACAAGATATTCTTGTGTGGTAAATCTGGTGTCGGAAAAACGGCGACGGTTTCTAATTTTAGTGGCAGTCATGTCGCTGCAGTGGTGAACGAAACTGGTGGTATAGAAACCACGAACATCTACTGGCCTGCGAGGTTGATTACCACAGGAAAACTAGTGTTTTTCTGCCTTCAGTTTTGGGATGTCGGGGATCATGCCATCAAAAAGTTTACCCATATCCTATCTTCCTGTCTGTTTGAAGTAGACTGTGTTTTGTTTACCTTTTCTCTCACAGACCGCAGCAGTTTTTCTGAAATCCCCCAACTTATAAATCGAACTGTTACCGACGATGGAAAACAGGCTGTTCAGGCTGTTCTGGCAACGAAAGCAGATCAATTCATTCACAGCGACATTTCCGAAAAGGAGATGCAAAATTTTTCTGAACTACGAAAAATTCCGATCTTAAAAATCAAGAACAAGTCTTCAGCAAAAGGAGTGGAAAATATTCGTGAAATTTCTATAGTTTTAAACAAACTGTGTGACATGCTGTTGCAACATGATCAAAAGTTAGCTGCAACTCCAAAGGAAATGTCAAGTCAGATCTCAGATGTTTAACAGGTTGCCTATATATAAGTTACAAAATGTGCTATTTTTAATATCAGTGAAACATAAACATCTTCTTAGCATTCTCATCATAGTATTTATATGACACACTTGAAGTGTGCATAATTAAAATTTAATGACACACTTGAACTCTAATTGTTGCATAATTAAAATTAAAATTTGCATAACAGTATATGTAAACAAGCATGTAAAGTGTAAAAATGTTTTAGTATAATTATGTGCTTCTGCTTACAGACAAGGTTGTATCTCGTTTCCTATGTTCAATTGCGTTCTTCTTTTTGTAGAATCTTAGATATTTTTATAGATATATATGTTTTATTGTTTATATTTACATATTGTTTATGAACTATGATAAAACATAAAATCTTTGCATCAATTAAGCGCACCATATGTATGTATGTTTATATTGCTATTAATTAAATATATATTTTTAGTTGGTGTGATTAGTTTCCAGTTTTTATATTTAAAAATGAATACTGAGGAAGATACAGTTCCACCAATGGTTGAAGATAAACCAGGTCCTTCTGAAACATGCGAGAGATTTCAAAATTTTCAGAAATGTCTAGGGCAGTTTGTTAAAAGCATCAGGGACAAACCAGGCACGTGAGTAAGGTTTTTTTATATTATTACTGGTCCAATTAAGCCACTGGCTAGGTGGCTATGTTATCTAAGTTAATACAAATGTTTTTAAGCAAATTTATGGAGAAATGTACTTTAAGGGGCAAGCAAAAAAAAACCTTTGTGTATTATTACTGGTCCCATTATCTCCAATTAAGCCAATGGCTAGGTAACTATGTTATCTAATTTAATTCAAATGTTTTTAAGAAAATTTATGGAGAAATGTACTTAAAGCAAGCAAAAAAAAACCTTTGTGCTGATTCGGTATAGAAATATCAATATATTGCCTACATAATATATATACTTGATAATTAAAACTGCATTCTTAATATAATTATTATCACTAGTCTGTTATCTAAAAAAAAAAAACTATCATTTATTTTAAAATCAAAATTATAATATGAAAACCGAAAACTTGTTTTGTAAAGCAATTATGTTTTCATTCAAGACCATAGACTTTAATCCAAACCCTTGTTTTTAAGTTGCCGCAAACTGGCTCGTTCGTTCCCGAAATATTACAAGTCGAATGCTGAGGTTGTACAAGTGGTGTCCGATCAGCTGTGGGAGGCATTCGAAGAGAAGCAACTTTCAAATATGGAGCAGTTTATCAGGGAAGCCAACCTAAAGAAACTACTGTATAATCTGTCCATTGCCAATGTGGATGAAAACTTCAATTGGTATGAATTGAGTTTTGCAGTGTGTTATGTGCATCTAACTAGAATCGATTTAATTTGTTAACAGTGTCTTAGGAATAGGTATGTCGGTTCGGATTGATGACACATTAAATTCTCACAGAATTATTTTATTTTTTTTTATTTTTTTATCTCCCTCTGTGTATATTTATTTATTTACATATCTAGTGACTAGACATTGCTTGATCTATATAAGAGCAACTGTCTTTGCATAATTTGTTAATTTAACTTTAACGTCAACTGTCATATCTAAAAAATTAACAATTTGTGCTTAAATGCTTATACTTAAACATAAGGCAAATTTATTTTATCATTTTGAATCCATTTACTAAACTAAGGATTTAATAAAAAATACTTTCTTTGTGTAAATCAGCAACATACAAAAATCATTCAACCTATAATGAGTATTCTTTATACAGTACCGTATATCATTAATTTAGTGCTTTTTACCAATTTTACAAAGTGAGCATTTAGTGATGACTCATGAATACTAAAGTTATTCACTGATCATTATACAATTTTAAAGGAGACCATCAGGGGATCCTGATGAAGATATCCAAGCTCATTTATTTCATGCCAAACAACGAGAACTGGCAAAATTAACTGAAATTCACTTGGTATGTGTAATTGCAGCAGTATTTCTTGTATGCATTTATATAAGGTAGAGCAGTGTAGTTGCTTTTTAACTGTAATTACCCTTGATTACTGTTCTTGCTGTCCTTGGTATATGTATTGATATATACCAATATAGGTTTTTATTGTAGAAATATTTTAATGTTGGCTTGCTTTTAATAGGAAATTCCAAAATTTAATTAAAAAAAATTCTCTTGCCATTTTTTAAAATTCAAAACATGATTTTATGGTTTTCAGAAAGAGATAAATGAAGCAAATGCCCTTGAAGAGGAAATAAAAGCCAAGGAACTAAATGTTCGGAAACTCCTTGCTGTGGGGAAATCGCAGGAAAAGGAGTTGGAAAAGGTTAAAATTACAATTCATACTTTCTTTATGTGTGCATATTTAACGGTATGTGTCTTTTTAAAAAAGGTACTTTGGAGTCAAAAATTGCAATTTGCAATACTCCCATAATAAAAAAATAAAATGCATTCTTAGTAAACCTCAAAATGCATTCTAAGAAAAGCTAGCATGTGCAACATGTAGACTCTAATTGTTGCAATTGAAAGCCTTCAGCTGGTGTTGCAGCTAAATTCTTTAGCTTGTACATCTCTCATTATTTGTATTTTTAAATGAGAAATGCACATGGCTACATATGACACTGACCTTATAAATTGAATATTGAGTGAAAGAAACTTTGTACATAACGTGTCTAAAATATTTTCTTGCGAACCCATTCTATGTTATGTGTGTTACTGTCCAACTTATTAACATGTGATGCCTTAATCCACTAGTATTCTAAAATTCGCTTCCTTCATTATATATCTCTCTATCTGTTATGTATTTACCATTCACATATGTATAGGTTGGCATCAAAGCAAAGGAGAACTTATTGAAGGCACAGAAACTTCTGGAGGATGATTGAAACTGGAAATTATATTTATAATATAAAGCTAGCAGTCAGAGAGCGACCCAAGAGTAAGTGTGAAAATGAGAAGAAAAAACTTTACGGTTTGCAAATTTCTCAGACATTCCCAAATAATGTGTGTGATATTGGGAGTTTTCATTATAAATAACATTAAAAACTCTTGTAGCCACGTTTAATTAGTTGGTATCGCTTTGTGCCGCAATATGCAACACTATCTAGTGTGGAACTCTGGTAATTCAGACACATTATTGCTTGGAACTTAAAAACATGGCAGACGTCAAGTACTACACATTGTTTTGTTCATATTTTCGTTTATTTGCATTTTTTTAAAACAGATTTATATAGCGTTTGATCATCACTTTTATTTGCAACTAAAAGGAATGAATAAATGAATTTAAAACATTAAAATGTTGCCTACATATAGCTTCCACATCCACCCGAGTGGGCCCTCATGTAATTTGCAATGTTTATCGCTTCCGTTTGCGGTATCGAGTACATCGACATGGTTTCTGCCAGTTTCTGGCTGCTCATTTGCGAGTTTTTATATAAAATGTGCGTATGTTGGCGTGGGTGCGATTTTGGTTTCGCATGTGCCGTCTGGTTGAGTAGATTGCGCAGAATCTCAACGTCTTTTTGCATTCTTGCTTCTCCATATGCTTCAACTTTTCTCCAGAACGTGTTGTTAAAATGCTGATATAACGCAACATCCTGTAAAAATTAAGCAATCAGCACCTGTATCACCATCAAAGTATTGTGATTTTATGTTTATATATTTTTATGTATTTGATATAATTTTGTTTTACGAAAGACAAAATACGGATTAAAACACTTTTCTTGTTTTCACATCGAACATCTAATTACTGTTCATACAAATTATAAACATGATATCTAGAATGCATGCGGAAATTGTCACGTTATTCTGTAGATTCTTTTTATTTTTACCCGACTTACCAAGTTGTTCCAGTTGTGAAATAATCGTCTGTGATCAGCATTCAAATCTTGTTTTTTGTACATAAATCTCATCCGATTTTCATAAACAATATCCTCCCAAGATAGACACATCAAATCCTGTAAAGTAAGCTTGAGAAAAAGGAGGCCCAAATTTGTTATATCATTCATTTCCTGGGTTTTATCGTCTGCCTATGCTGAAAGTTGGATTTTCTGGATTACGGTTACATTTTTACACCTCTCAGACATTATGTAGGTTAGTTAGGCTATATTATTTCCATTAAAATTATTCTTAAAAAAGTTGTCTAGGTCGCCTTAGAATTCACAACTTTCTTTTTGCACTTTTGTTCAAATTGACCGAGCGAGTACTAGCAATTTCAATATTTATAGTAATTACAGAATAGTAAAGGGTTATATAACGAAATAACAGTAAATTAAAGGGTCAAAAAAGTTACCGCTTACTTTTAGTAAGATCATAGACATATCAAAATACTCGGTGATCATAACAAGATTGAGGTTCTTCTCCAAATGATCAATCCTTTCCTTTATAATCTCCTCATCACTAAGCATGGGATCGAACCCAAGATCATGGGCTTGATAGTTCTTAGCTCTGAAAGGAACATGGGAGTTTAGTGTTAAAATCATTTTATTATTTGAGGAAGATTCGTCTCAATCGTAAGAAGCTTTTGCGTCCACGTCTGGCATTACAAGATGTTTACCTTCTGATTTTCATATCAACGTGGTTTAACAACTGTCGTTTTGCCATTGTAACCTGTTTGTATCTTTTAATCGTAAACAACAACACAAATTCAATCCAACAAACATCGAAGTACCTCATGCAACAGTCAGTTCGGGCAATTGCGTGCATTAGATTACCGTAAGCTATTTTATTTTGTTCCAAATTTTCCGTCTTAAATGACCGCGCTAAAACAAACGAAAATTTGCTAACCTGAAGTACCACGGCACAGTCGGGTTCAGCACTGTGGATGCCTTCTCAAGAAACTGAGTCGCTGTCATGACCGAACCGTTCCTGACGAATGTGTTGGGGTAGTTGAAGCAGTTTGGCTTCAACTTCTTTGTCCACTTGTTGTAGTAGTGAAAGGACGACTGGAACTGAGACCACGGATTGCGCAAAATTGTGAAGTATCTTCATATATAAAATATAAACAAAATTAGAATGAAACCAGTATTATCGTATCTTCAACTTGTTTAGGTTTATATAATTTCAAAAAGACGTATTGTACACATTATTATAGCACCGATTGTTTTGTTAAATTATTAGGCTGTTTTATTATACAATTTTGTTCAGAGTTTTTTATTACAAGTTCGCTGCCAAACTTTTGTCCACAAAATTCTTTCCATAATCGATACACAGTGCAAATTGGATCGTTTATGATAATATTTTTGTCTGGTATTAATAAAACGCACAAACATACACTGTATCTTCTGGCATGTTTTTCCTTAAAACATCCGAATCGAATCGCAAATGCTCCGTTATTGCTTCCACATAGTTGGGGATTCGTTTGCTTCCCTTTACGAATGTAAAGTTAACTGGTCCGGGATACCCTCCAACAAATGGTTTCGGGTGCATTTTCGCCTGCGAATTAAATCAATTGTTGGCAATATAGACTGTTTCTATGATGTATTTAGGCAATAAACCTTAGTCGTTAGATTACATGACGATGCAGCTCGTCAGATTACTTTACACACAACGACGGCTTATCGGAGCTAATGAAGTGTTTTATTTATAAGAGGTTTGTTCAGTTTCAGTCGAACCTATTATTTCAGTAGGAACAGATGATATCCGTAAAGTGCCTTACTCAAAGATACAATCGTTTTTTACCGAGCCAAGTTTCGAACCCATGATGGGCTCGTCACTTGGACCGTTTTTGAATAGTAGTCGGTATATGTATCGGTCGCGTTAACCGTTTTGCTACCTGCAAACCGCCGACGCTCTCAGCGGTCAGACTTTGTGACTGACTGCTAGACGGTCACTGAGTTAAAGCTGCCGAAATTATAGTGAAGTTGCGATATTCTGAGGTATGGTAAGAGTATTTTATTTTAACCGAGCGCTCGAATCTGCTAAAGAATCACTTACCTTCGATATGTTATTTGATGTTATGTACTTCTCCAACATACGCGTGATGGTTGAACTTCCAGTTTTATGGGTTTTCACAAACACAAAGTGTCGTTTAGATATTGAACATGTGTCCTATATGAAACAAGAATAATGCTAAACATTTTGTATTCTATACACACAAAGATATCCGTGGTGACCAACCAAAATGATACATTGTTGAGACATAGTTGTAGATTCTTTTTTTAAACGTGATCAGTTTCGAAACCATAATGGGCTGGTTGACCTTTTTTATGTTAGTCGGTATATGTATCGGTTGCGTTAACCATTCGCCCAAACAACTGTCCTAGATGTAGATTCTATAAGGTCGGTTATCGTGACCAGACAGGTTTCTATTTTTAATCCACTTTTCAGTTGTGTCACTGAACGGGGCACTTAATGGCATATTCCCGTTACCGACAATGATCCAATCCAGAGTTACCCAACAATTGATTATGCTAGAAGGTGTGGAATCTGCACATGTCAAGTAAGGAACACTAAAAACAAGGACAGAGGGATATGCTTAGTAATCCAGGACGATGCCCTGTTGTGTTTTGTGTTACATTTAAAATTGTCTACCCAATAAGATATAAATGTACGTATGTGCATATTAATGTAATGACCCATAAATGTGAGTATATAAATATAGACATGTGTATCGTACCAGTGTAACATTTACAAGAATTTTAAACAAAACATTCCTATAAACGAAAATCACAGGCTACAAAAAAGTGCAAATACGGCACCGCTAACAATAACCAAAAACAGTTAATTATGTATCAGTGTAAAAAATAAAAGTTGAATTGTGCAGAAAAAAAAACTTAACCAACACCGTACAAAGGGAAATGATTACCTGTACAAACGCTGCTGTAGTACTTTCAAACGATTGAAATCCTAGCTTGTTTGCCAGGTTTTCTTTATTCGTTTTGCGGGTCTTTTTATCCCAATGTAAAACGATTGTTAATGCAATCGCGCACATTAAGCAAGTACCTAATATCTTGTGCATGTACGAATCTAACATTTTGTGACCTAAAGATGTTGCAAAATAAACATGTTTGGTCTGCTTCGGCGGCCATGATGCATGTATTTATATGTTAGAACAAAAGTAACGGCAAAATTACGAATCACAACACAAACAACACTTTTAACAAGGACAACTACTACGATACTTACTGTTTATTATACGTAATGTTACGTAATTCTTTCAGGCTGTTCACTTAGTCAGCTAGACATAAGTTGTCACCCGAAGGTATTGGGTGTATCGAAACCTGCCGCCGTTGATTCCATTGTGTTATTGGGCAATAAACATGGTGGACGTCGTCTGAACCTTAGCTGTGCCTTTATGGGTTCATTAAACCAATATAGTAGAACATATCAGCACAGCCACTGCAAACCGATTGTCTAACTCCACGGTTTCATTGGTGTATAATGCGCTTAACCACCGTCATCTGATAATTTGTTCTAAATTACAGTGCAAAAGACGTGAGAAATGTACATACTCAACTTTTGGAATTACTTTCTGTATCCCGACTTTATGTACGTGGCGAACTGTCGGCATATCACGTCTGCTGGCTACATTGCTTTCCCAAACAAAACAGGAAAAACAAAAGTATTTTGTTCTTTTTATCCCATTCAACGTTTTTAAAAATAAAATAAATTAGAATTAGACGAATTGACATGTTTCTATAAAAACACGACTGGAGCAACTCAAATACAAGAACTTACTTCATGTCTGTGCATCTTGACTGTAATAACGCGCTTCGGAAACAAAATAAAACCGGATATATTTTGATGCTATGCCGGATCCGACAAGGGCACCTAAATTAAAATGAGTGCAATACCAGAAAGATTTATAGTAATTGCTTTTCTACATGCTACACTGAAATATTACTCTTTGAAAGCCGTTTGCTGTGCTTTTACTCTATAACAGCAAACTCTAGAATTCCACATGCAATATATATGCACAATATTCACCTGGTGTGCCCGATTGCACTTTTGTACTTCTGCTCTAATTAAACTTTGTAAGATAGACAGCAAGTTTTGGCTGTACCCTGTAATGCGCCATTATGTAGGCTTTACTCTTATTTATAACACCGATAACGCATCTCAAACTGTAATACGATGTCTCTAGATAGCTGCTTTCGGATGTAGCAACGTGTAATTTTGTGAGTTGGAAAACGCCCTTCTTTATACACCCTATCACAAAATAAGCGCATTAACCAAACTGCAACACCCATTAATTATATACCTATAGAGCGATGATAGTATTCTTTAAATGCGGCCGGTATCTATATATAACTGTTTGCAGATGCAGCAACGTGTATTTCTCAAAAGGTAAAGGAAACCTTTTCTATGAAAACCCTATCTATAAATTAGCACATTAACCAAACTGCAACCCCGTGTTATATATCTATAGGGCGATTATAATAATTGTTAAAAGCGGCCGGTATCTATATAGTTAGCTGATTTGAATTGCAGTAACCAGTATTTCTCAAAGTTATTGGAAAACGCCTTTTTATAGCCCAATCTCGAAATAATATAATTAAGGAAAGTGCAACATAAAGTTATAAACCCGAACGATGATAATAATCTTTAAATATGGTCGGTATCTCTATAAGATAGCCGCTTTCGAATGTAGCAACGTGTTTTTTTTCCAAAAGGAAAGAAAAACGCCTTTCTATATAAACCCTTTCTATAAATCAGCACATTAACCAAACTGCAAAACCCTATATTATAGGACGATGATCATAATCTTTAAATTTGTTCGTTATCTCTAGACAGCTGCTTTCGAATAATGAAACATGTTTTTTTTAAGGAAAAGATAACGCTTTTCTATATAAACCCTTTCTAGAAATAAGCACATTAACCAAACTTTAAAACCCTGTTATAAACCTAGGGCGACGATAATAACATTTAAATGCTGCCAGGACGGCCATTGCGAAATGGCAACGATCGAGTAATAATAGGTGGCCGTCCGTCTGTAACGCGACCAATCCATTCTAAATGTATGTTTGTTTATTGTTTAAAAACAAAGGCGATTTTTCTGTCATAGAACGCACGCGTCGATTTTTTTAAGCTTCTTAAATTTAACATTTTACAGTCCACACCCAACTACACCATAAAAAATAACTGTTTAACAAAGGTATTTTTAAAGAATTTCTAATTTTGTTTTAATTGCAAAACATGCTCATTAAAAAATACTCAATTTAAGGATTTTGACGGCAAAATGTGACTTTTAAATTATCTATTGACCAGTCTTTACCAGTTATAAATAAGGTTAAATTTATTTGTTTTGGAAACCAAGGTAAATAACCTAAAAATACATTTAACTGTATAGGCTTTCTTTTTTTACGTTCACATTTTCGGCACACATTGCAGATGTTTTGTTTTATTTACATCAACACACTTAACGATAAAAGCGAACGCCCTTCGATTTGTCTTTGTACGTTTATGACGTTGCAATGCCGATAATAGGATATCGCGTCCAAACAACGTTTAGAAACTTTCGCTTTGGACTGCTTAGAACGTTACTGTATTGTGAACCCGATACAATAATAAAAATAAAGTTACCGTGAACGCCTGACGTTTATACAAGCAATGTTTTAAACGAAGACAAAATTTTCAAAAACCTCTCGACGGGAAATCACTCTGCCTTTACATACTTTTTTATAATTATATTTCTGTTCGAGAAACATATTCAATATTTGTAAATTAATCTGATATAATCATGGCAATCTTCCGGGGGTGTAGACAAAATGGGCATTCGTCATAATTTCACATGCTTTTAGTCGGGTTGCCAAAACTAATGTACTTTACTAATTATTTCAAGCCATCCTAACTTTGAACCTTGCCTTTGGGATAAAGGGGATTTAAAATTATTTGATTTCCGTGCAGGCGACATGAAAAGTAGTTTTAACGTGTGAAATTATTAGGCTAGATCTGCACTGTCAAGTTGTGTAGAATATTTCAATATAGAATAGGATATTCATGTTTATCCCCGTGGGTGGGAAAACGCAATAGGCGTTGACACACCCGTAATCGTCAGATTACCTCGCGCGGGTTACCGGAGCTATTTCAATGTGTTGTGTATGATTGAGACGTTCTTTCAATTCGATAGAACTCATCACCCCATTGGGTTGCAGGCAATGTCCGTTAAGTGCTTTGCACAAGGATACAACCTACTAGCCAGCGACCCGTTTCGAACCTACAACCATAGGACTAAAAAGCGACATACCCACCAAGGTATTCGGTCGGACAACATATACTTCAAGATATTTAAAAAAGTCGAGCGATACATCTAAATCCATTGGATTGATGTAACGTATGTTAAGTGCTTTGCCCAATCGGCAGTGATTAGGCTACGCTTTACATTGAATTAAGTAGACCACATGCTAATGGCTATTGTGTTTTACTATTCAACTATAGAATAGATTTTTAAGTTAAAATATGTTCTATTAAATTACATAAAGTTGTGCATTAAAAGGACACGGACGTATATATTATTCCCAAAACAGTAAGATGGCAAGTATAAAAAAAGTATTGACGTCCTTGTCGTAACGTCAGACTATATTGGTGTATATTTTATAATTCACATACAACACATATTGAGCTGTATATAGACCCAGTTTCCATATACAAATAAATTGAACTTGGTGTCACGCCACATTACTCCTAAACTTTCTGAAATATCATGATTCCCAATTTGCCACATTACTATTTTGTTTTCTCAAATTTTAAGAAAACGGCCACGTTAGCAAGTGCCGTTTCTCCATCACTTTCGCATAAAATCTGCGCCCCACCGTGACCTTGCACGTCATGTAAACAAATGCGTGTCCTTCATTTAATTGAAAAGGGAAAGGGCCACGGTCAGAGACGTTCACACAAGCTAAAGCCTGTTAACGTAGACTGTTGAAACATACAGTAATACTATATATAATAGTGCAATGTATGCTTTGGAATTGTTGCTGTTTGGAATACTAGCTGTTGTCGCAGGTGAGTTTTAAATAAATCCTATATAGGGTTCAAAATGATCGAGGATTAAACCTTATTTTATAAATTTAATTATATCGGGCATTTGTGCGCAGCGTTAGATAAAAAGCGGTGCCTGTCGGTTTATGTCATATTTAATCGGAGAAACCATTTTTAATTGTCAAGTGGGCTATGTCTAGAAAAACGATTTCTGGGTTTAGAGTCGGTCTGTGGTGGCTGACAGTTCCGCTTATCATGTCTTGCAAAGGGAAACGAAGGGGTCATAAGTATATTCTGGGTTACCATATGACCGCACGACTGTCTTCTACCCAATATTGGCTATTTAAAAACACATTTTCCATATAGAATCATGCAGAGACAGGTTGTCTGATAACCGCTGTGAGCTATTCAAAGAGCAAATCTGCTCGTCGCTTTACTCATCAAGATTGTGCATGGAAACTTGTTGTAAGTACTGTTCTATAACCAAAAAGACAGAAAAAGGGAAGGGAGGGTTACTTATTTTTAAATTGGGGTTGGTATTAACCTATAGTACAGGAATAAGTTGAGCTATTGCACCAAGGTTAAATCATTATTCTAGACCGGCCGTGTGGAATGAAAGATACCGGCGAAGGTTATGGCCAATGGCCAATCTTTTTTGATGGCCAACATTATCAATTAGTGTGCTTTTTACTAGTGTAGTAAAATGTAGAGATAAGATCCCTAAATAAAACTTCAACACACTGAAATCCAACAACTTTATTATAACGACTCTCGTTGTCGAATATAGGCAATACGAGTATTCTATCCTCTGTTGCGCCTAAAGTTCTTTCGATATTAGGCATTTGTCCGGACTGGTTAAGTGAGTGCAACCATTTAGCAACGACAGAGTCGTGCAATCATGAACCAATCAAACAGTATTGCAAGAAGAGTTGCTGTCGTGTCAAAGGTAAGACCAAGTGTATTACAGTGTAACTTTTTTTTATTAACAATTAATTATTTTTTTATTTGGGTTTAGCTGCCACGTCTAATTATAACGAAATTTAATAATTTATTGGTTTTTAGTCGTTTTGCCGTTTTTTCCCGTTTTCCAAATTTTTATCAATAGTCCTGCTTCGTGTTTTCATCGTGGAAACAAAAAATAAACTAAACTAAACTGGCGATATGAAGTAGAACGTATTTCGAATAATTAATTGTTTTTGCAATTTGTTGTCAGTTTTAAAAAATGTTATTTTTCGTGGAGTGTACACTCTACTTTTTGTATGTACACTCTACTTTTTTAGTAATGTATGCTACTATACAAAGGAAAATAGTGTTAAACACAATTTTTTATCCAAAGGATGGTCAAATTGGTCATCGTGGACTGGCTGCACAACTACATGCGGTGGTGGAATCCAACATCGTCAACGTAGCTGCGGAACTGGTTCACAGTGTCCTGGATCCTCTAGTCAAGTTAGAACATGCAGTACCAATCACTGCCCAAGTAAATACCACTTGTGATCGGTTGTTACTCATATTTTACGTTGTTTATAGATGCGGTGAGGTTATATGCTGATGTTTGACAGAATGCACTCTGCAGATGTTAATATAACCAAGCAACCTTCTAATGTCACCCATTTTTACGCTACATATATATAATTTAAAAAATGCCAACATTTGAACGATTTCATACTTTTTATATACAGCTATACATAATTTTTTTACTAAGTTTGTACAGATACACATATAAACCTTGAATGTGTTTGTCATTTTTATGTCGACAGAGGAGGTATGTTTTCGAAAAAAATGTACATACTTAGTATTTACCTTTTTGGGTATATATATCTATATATATAAATGTTTACTCTCTAAACCACATTTAATTAACACCGTACAGGCTGGTCGTCATGGAATGCGTGGTCAACATGTTCGGTGACCTGCGCATTTGGTGTGAAGAGTAGAAGACGGAACTGCGTTTCAGGAAATAATATTGTCGGAAACTTTTCATCTTGTAATGGTCACACAAATGATTTCGAACGGTAAATAGCTACAACACCAAAACGAGAACTTACTTATTGTAGGCCTATAGATCGTTATGAACTGTAAAAGACGGTTTTTAAGGCTGACCGTTTCCAATGACCGGGATATGACATTACAATTTTGAACTGCGGTAATGATTCAAGGAATCTTTAAAAGTTTCACTGCATCGAGAACTGCGCGTCTTTTGTAATTAATTAAGTGCCCGTGCCGTAACACCACCTGCGTTTTCCCTTACCCCGGGTGAACCCTATGAAAACAAAAATACTTATAAACATTGATCTGCTTTTAAGTAACTTATTTATAATTCTTCCAATGTTACGTTTCACAATTCCACATTACCTTTAGATGCATGTTGCCACCGTGTAAACAAATTTCTGTCAAACAACCCGGATTGAAGCCTTTTGATCGAGCTTGTAGTGGGGAAAATTGTACCCACATCCCAGATCCATGTCCAATAGGCTTTACTTGGTCCAACGCAAGTCTATCATGTGAAGGTATTTTGTGTACTAGATTTTGTATGCAAATCTATGCGGCACCGTTCAACGTTATCGATGAACCAGCAGTGCCTCTCGGCGATTCTGTAAATGCGCAGCAGGATGCGAAACGCATGTTTATCTTCTTGGGTGGGATTTATTTCACGGATAATAGTCAGATTACATCGCGCTATCGTGTTTAAAAAGATGATGCGATGGGATGTGTAATTAAAATAATTCGAGCGGATGGTATTCGTCACTATTGCAAAAGGAAAAATATAGATAACAGACTATTTATTTGTCCGGCTGGTTAGTCTGGCGGTTAAGTGCGTCGCCTTTCAGTCGAACGGTTGCAGGTGCGAAACTGGTCGCTAGCTAATCGGTTGTGTCCTTGGGGAAGGCACTTTACGGACATTGCATGAACCCAACAGATTAATGGGTTTCACCAAATAGTAGGAACGTGTCTATCATATACAACACACTGTAATAGCTCCGGTAACCCGGTAGTGGGCGCGAGGTGATCTGACGATTCCCCGTGTGTTAACTCCCTTGGTTTTTCCATTCACGGGGATAAACATGAATATCCTCTCCTATCATATTTACAGGCCAAACGTTGCCGAGTAGGGTTTATTAGATTAGCGAACTTTATATTAACGGCTCTTACAATTATTTGGTTAAAATGAAATCATTTTTCCCCAGATATCGACGAATGTTCTTTGTGGAACGGTGGTTGTGCGCAGCGGTGCGTGAACTCACGTGGTTCCTACCAATGTCTATCCATATCGCCGTTTAGCGGAAACTGTTCGGGAAATTACAAATTGCGCTACGGATCTAGTGGCGAATGTTGCCGGAAGTCGAATGACGTCACATGTGGACGAAACATCGAATATGACGTGGACAGAATTATTGGTGGAGATGACGCAATATTAGGACGATGGCCTTGGATGGTAGGGATATTTAACAACGACTGATTTCTAAGAAAGGTAGAATACTGATTTTACCCAATGGCATAGATACCAAAATAAGCTATCGCATCTTTGTATCTATATGTGGTAGGCCTTCATACATATGTCCGATTGAGCAGCTAGGTGGGTTAGATCATTTTCTGCTATTTTCCCCCGGCAAAGCATTCAGCCTGTATTGCCCGAACCCAGTAGATTAATAAGTTCTCCTGAATTAAAGTTTCAATTATATACAACACCATATAATAGCTCGTCGGACATTGCCTGAACCGAGCGGATTTAATATGTTCCATCAAATTGCAGGAACGTGTCTATCATATAGGCTACAACACACTGCAATAGCTCTGTTAACCCGACGGTGGGCGCGAGGTGAACTGACGATTGCCCGTGTGTTAACCCCCTTGGTTTTCCCATTCACGGAGATAAACATGAATATCCTGTCCTGTCCTAACAACCTCTCAACTAAAAGATGACGCTTAACCACTAAGCTATAGGCTACGACTGAACAAAATTTTAATTCATACGTAGCCTATCTCCTTAATTTAAGGCTCGGCTTCTGATTGGAGGAAGAAATTTATGCGGTGGAACGTTGATCAACTCGAAATGGATTCTCACAGCCGCTCATTGCTTCATGAAACACGATGTTGGCCGCCGAGGGACGGTGATTATTGCAGCCGGTATGCTGAGACAACACGCAAAATTCGAACGCAGTCGGCAGTTCAGGTAAAAATACACTTTTGTGAATAGTCAGTTCATCATATTTGAAATATTTGTAATAAGGTTACAATTTTTCCGGTTTTTGTGTTTCGTCCTTTAGGAAATTCGATTAGGTAAATTTCCGTCTGGGAAACCCCCTAAACACAAAGTTTGCTTATAGAGTAGTATGAGAGCATATACAATAGTTGAAGACCGAAAAATCAGCGAAAATAAATGTTAGAAATAAATCTGGCAAAAATGGGATTAAGCAACAAAAGGAAAAAAACTTGAGTTACCTGTATGAGTTAATAGGTTTAAAAGAAAAAATATACATTTACTTTCAATTAATTGTACAATGTATTGTAAGTTACTAAGTCTTCATAGTCATCTTTTACCTACAATAAACTAATTAAATGCTTAATTTAATGCAAAATCAAGCCAGTCTAAATAAACAATATTAGCTAACTTTGTTATACAGAGTACAGACCATCTTACAGTGTTTACAAATCCATGTTTTGAATAATTCATCATGAGTTTAAATTTGCTTTCACTTCAGAATCGACAAGAGAATTATCACACATCCAGCATTCAAATTTCCCCATTATGACATTGCGCTTATTGAAGTGGACCGGCCGTTTGACGTCTCTGGTGTTTATGTGAGACCAGTTTGCTTGCCCCATGGGGAATACCCAGAAGTGGGAAAGCGATGCTTTACCACTGAATTTGGAACATTAGGTATGTCGGTGAAGCAGGACAGTGGAAACTCTTCACTTAGCTTCTGTTGTTTAATCCATTCCTTTCTACATTGTGTAAGATTGTGTCCCTGGATAACATAATAACTGTGGGCACATAACCCAAGTAAATTATTTTCAATATTTGTCCTACTAGATTGAAAACACATGGAGTGTTATCACAATCTGATGGACACCTAAATAGGCTCCTTTACAGAAATTATATATTACACCATTTTTATGTTTTTGCTTATCAGAACAGTTAGTCGTGAACAAATTACAGAGTAGTCTAGTTGGTTAGTGCGTGGCCTTTCAGCCAAAGGGTTGCAGGTATGAGCCTGGTTGCTAGCTAGACGGTTGTGTCTGTGGGCAAGGCACTTAACAGACATTGCTTTAACACAGCGGATTAATGGGTTCTACTAAATTGAAGGAACATGTGAATTATACACAACATACTGCAATAGCTCGAGGTGATCTGACAATTGCCCATGTGTTAACCCCATTGGTTTTCCCATTTAGGGGATAGACATTAATATTCTATCCTATTCTACTACAGCCTTCATTAAAATTGTTATTTTCTTTAGCATACAAGGGAGAGATATCTCCCACCTTACAACAAGTTTCAGTTCCAATTGTGTCGCATGCCACCTGCTCGCAATCTTACAGCAAAGTGGGATGGGAGCTGCAGGACTACCAACTCTGTGCAGGAAACTTTACCCACGGTGGTGCAGACTCTTGTCAGGTTGAACTTGGTTATTTTAAAAATTTGTTTGGACACTACCTATCATTTAAGACTAATGACAACAAAGATCAATTATTACCTTAAAATTCACACCTAATGCAGATGACACAAAATTTTCCTATAAAACATTATTGGGGCAACAAAAAGGGCTATGACAGGATAAATCTAAATTCTGTATATTAAGTCCTTCTCAAACTCATGTTTTCCACACCTTTTTCTGTGTATTCTTTTTGCTTTATAAATTATCTGGAGAAAACTAAACATGGGGTTAGAGTTAGGGTTACTTCTGGGGTTGAGATTTGTGTTTAGGGCTGGGTTAAAATTAGTTTCTATAGTTTAAGTAAGCAGTTTTCCTCCTTCCCTCTTTCCCTCCTTTTAGTGTTGCCCAATTATCTGTATCGCAGTTAATATTAAGTACCTTACCCAGAACCAAAAATTGGTTAGGATGGGGAACCTACCCAAATCTATCTTCCCAACCATCAGACTGTCCATGACAGCTGAACTTTACAGGGTGACAGTGGTGGACCCTTGGTGTGTCAGCGGTGTTCATCGTGCAGCTGGTACTTGGCTGGTGTGACTTCATTCGGACGGGGCTGTGCACTTCCCGGCTTCCCAGGCGTTTATGTGAGTGTGGCAAGCATGGAGCAGTGGATCTCAAGTATTACTGGAATAAGTTCGCATGGGAACATGACATGCAATCCAGTCCTAGGTTGGTGGGACAGTTAAGTTAGCTTTCTTGTTTATTGCAAATAATAAAGAATTTAACCTATCTATATAGCCAGATTGTGGGTCAAATTTCATTGAATTTTGCACTGTTTGATTAAAGAAGTAAAACCTTTTTACATTTTAAACATTATGCTCTTAACATTAAGCATGTGTTAATAGAATTTAAACATTTATGGAAACAACTTTTTTACAGAATGGAGCAATTGGAACTCGTGGTCTCCTTGTTCACGATCATGTGACACTGGCATACAATCACGTGATCGTAATTGCCTCCAAAATGGTGTGATCGTGAATAAAGATGTTTGTGAAAATCTGGTCTCACGCGGAGATGACGAACGGGAGTGTTCTGTTGGAAGATGCCCAACGTGGGGTGAATGGTTAGGATGGGGGCATTGCAGTGCAACTTGCGGGGTGAATGGAACAAGGTTTGTTGAATACAGTTTACCTTTTTTTATTTATGTTAAATTAAAATTATATTTATGTTAAATTAAAATTATTTTTTATTTATGTTAAATTAAAATTATATTTATGTTAAATTAAAATTATTTTTTATTTATGTTAAATTAAAAAATATTAAAAAATTAGGTTAAATTATACTTATGATTATGTTAAATGGGCTTCCAGGGTTTCGGTCCACGTTACTTGGCAAAGCGCAGAAGGAATTCGGTTTATGTTAAATTAAATTATCTTAAATACGTAAAAATTATGTTAAATTATACTTAATTATACTTATGTTAAAAATGTTAGAACAAAAAGCTGTGTTGTAAAAAATAATTTGTTCAAGATACTCTTGCTGACCTAAAAATGTTTAGTTAACTTTGTAATAACTTATCGCTCGTTAAAAATACAGTTTTCAAAAGGACTGATATTTTAAATTTATATAAACATAAGTATCCTTGTTGTAGTTAAAATGCCATCTTATTGTGTTAAGTATTTAAATATTGTTTGTTTATAATTCAGTGGGAAAATATGTATGCTAGAGAATTGATCACTAATGTTATCAGATACCTAGATGGTTACAAAAATATGGTGTGTTTGTATACAATATTGGTTTTAGTTTAACCCACTAAATATAGTTAAAGACTTCTTTAAGTACCTTACAAGAACACAACTAGCAAGTACACAGCTGATCATTTTTTCTACAAATAACGCTATGAAAAGAAAGTAGTTTACAACTATACACTGTATATAATATGTGCAGGCAAAGAACAAGGAGGTGTCTTTTTGGTGATTTTGATTCATGTATCGGAGGTGTCGAAGCCGGCCTTGAAATCGAACCTTGTAACCTTAAGCCCTGCCCCAACTGGTCAAACTGGGGTATTTGGGGAGCTTGCAGTTCTACTTGCGGCATTGGTGGTCAAAAATCTCGAAGGAGATCATGTCTCAATGGGGCAGTGGGTCAAAATGGGTGTGACTCGGAACATGTTAACAGTACAGATGTAGCCAGAAATTCCACTGAGTTAGGGCATAAAAACAACATCACCAATGGATTTGGAGAGGTTGCTATCACAAATGAAACTGATATTACAGTTACAAACTTGACAACACATACAGTTCCCTGCAAAATACCAGAAGATATATTACCTTGTCCATCATGGAGTATTTGGGGCTTTTGGTCTCCTTGTACAGAAACATGTGGCGGTGGTTTACAATTCAGACAAAGAGAATGCATGCTTATGCACAGATTGATTGGTGGTGCAACTGGAAATAATTTATCACAAGCAAACATGATTACGAGTGAAGTATTGCCATACACTGAATGCACTGGCAATGCAACTCATACCAAATCCTGTGAAAATCAGAATTGTCCAGCATGGTCACTATGGGGTGAGATATAAACTCTTGTGAATTTATTGATAGCTCAGAAAAGTTTTGAGGATAAAGGAAGGGGTCTATTTAGCTACCGCAAACCTGCAAATATAACGTTTATACATATTAGAAAATAAATTTCATTTTCTAACCCATAGGGTCAAAATTGTTGCATACCTATATTTGGGTTGCTGCTGCCATTGTAATCTTTCACCAGATTATGGTAATGTCCGTTAGTTTCTTTCCCACAAAGGCATGTAGAGTATGGTGTAGAACCTATAGTATGCATAATGTACCCCACGTTCTTAAGAAATAAACTAAGTTATTGCTTCAGACCTCTACATCTGAACTTGTAGTTGCCAGTCCTGCTGCATGTGTTTTTTTGTTGGTTTTAAGTAAATTATTCTTATACTTTGTGTTAATATATAATTGTTTCGGAAGTGTTATTGATTTTTCCTAAGAAATCACGATTGTGTCTTTCCAGGATCATGGGGTGAATGTGATGTCTCATGTGGAGGTGGCCTATCATGGCGATCACGGGAATGTCTTGATGATGATGGTGTATTAGGTTGTCAGGGAAACAACACTAATGTGAACATATGCAATGAACATAATTGCCCACGTAAGAAATTACAAAAACATAAAAGCAAACTATACAAAACATACCTATAAAAATAGAGAAAGCATTAATTTAAATAATAAAAAGGAACGAAATAAATCACAATTTTGTGTTAGCCAGTGTAAAATAGATTTTAATAGGATAGAATGCTATACTGATACATATCCCTGTAAGTGTAACAATCAAAGGGTGTTATGCTATACTGGTGTGGCCACAGTTAAGCTGTAGACATTATTTTATTTTTTACCAACAATTGAATCGTGGTATGAGCCATAAGTTGTACTGTAAGTCACCTGTAGGTGCACTTGTACAGTTGTTTACTCTGGACAAAGTTAAAATACTAGAGTTTAAGACAATGATGTGATTTTTGTTTTACATATTTGATTTACAGATTTGGATTAAAAGATTATTAGAGCTTTTGCAATGTGTTGTATCATATATATCTTTTTAATGCACTGAAACAGCTGTATAAAAATCTTCAGGTAAGGAGTGTCCGGCAATCTCTGTGCCTGAAAATGGGCACATAGTATGTGATGATGAATTTTACGCCGGATCAACCTGTATACTGGAGTGTGAATCTGGCTACACAGTGCAGGGAGAGATTGTTTCTTCGTGTCAGCAAAACTTGACTTGGAGTGGAATTGGCACAGCAAGATGTAGAAAATCAAGAGTTTATATCAGGAAGGCAGATTCTGGTGTGCATAAACCTATAATATGCATTTTTGTTACATGATTTGAAGAATACTCATTTTCTTCCCAGTTGTGGGACAAGAAAAGTCAGTATAAAAAATCACCACATTTACGCAAAATTAGGATAGGATAGGATAGGATAGGATAGGATATTCATGTTTATCCCCGTGAATGGGAAAACCTAGGGGGTTATCACACGGGCAATCGTCAGATCACCTCGCGCCCATCGTCGGGTTACCGGAGCTATTGCAGTGTGTTGTATATGATAGACACGTTCCTTCATTTTTTTGTAGAACCCATTAATCCGCTGGGTTCAGGCAATGTCCGTAAAGTGCCTTGCCCAAGGACACAACCGACTAGCTAGCGATCAGTTTCGCAGGCAACGCACTTAACCGCTAGACCACCGGGCCGGGTTAGATTTATTAGAATTAGATTATAGAAGCCAATGCAGTGCACTATTAATAATTTAATATTTGTAATATTCATAAAAAATCCATTGATTAGAGATAAATTCCGTGTCTTGCCCAGCAGGTTATAGGAGTATGGCCTATTATAACCACAAATTAAGTTTTACACATGTATAAGGCAACATTTAAGTTGCCGCATGCTTTTGATGAGATTTGCGTAAGTATTTAAATCTTTGACCACATTTAGTCAATCTACATTAATTACTTTTACAAACTGATATTGATCATTGACTAGGTAGAACTTATTTATTTTCAGTTTTAAACATAATCCAAATATTGCAGCACAAAATTCCACTTTGTCATTGGCAATAAAATCCTTATCCTCTGGATACGCGGGTGTGTGGGCGATTGACACCCAGCATCGCGTTCTTCACCTCACATCATCTATCGGCCGACAATCACCTCGTAGTAAGTGACAACCATATCTTCTTGGTTGAAATAGGACTTATAACTAAGCTAGTAGGTTTAAAGTGTCATAAAAAAGCCCTGCTTATCCCACCATTTGGGAGTGATTGCGTCAAAATAAACTACCATGTGCAGTGTGCACACAGTTGGGTTACTGACCCATTGTCATGTGCTGTATAGTCAAGTGACAGTTAACAATAACCAACAAATTTCTCTATGTAAAAGATTTGCATTGTTTTTTTGCAACCTTTGATGATACCGTATAAGTGCACTGTCAGTCAAGTTTTAAAACTTTGATGTGTTACATTAAAGGTGACTATATGTATATGTACAATTCAATTAATTTCAGTATTGTTTATCAGTTTCTAATTGATGTTTTAATGACTTACTAATAGCTTTAATTAATGTGTTTAATTTTAGGACGTTTGGGTGAATGGGTTCTAATCGATTTGAAAGGTTGTAGATTCAAATGTGACAATGCTTCAATAATTGTAAGTATCTTGTAGTGATGTTTGTCCGGTAACCGCCATTGATTAGGGTATTAGCTGTAAGTACTTCTATCTCAGTTTTAGATCATGTCCCATAAGACCAATCAGGTATAATATTATTAATATCAATTCCTTTATTCAAATAGAATACCTAGTTTAGGCATTTAGATTTTACCCATAAAGTATATATTATACACCATATAGTGTGATAAATATAAATACAGAGTATGAACACAATTACTACAGTCCTCAGTGGTCTTTGAATGGAATGAAATGTGGTGGCTTTAAAAAATTAATTTAACTTTTGCCTTAACAACTGTACAACATTAGAAGGCCTACAATATTACATAATTATCATGTTACGATTAAAGTATATCTATAAAAAAAGTTTTCATTAATACACTTCACAGACATATATTTTAAGGATAACAAAATGTGTTATATCAAAAGTAATATTTAGACAACTGGGTTATCCGAGCTGTTTCGGTGTGTTCATCATTTCATTTTATTACTGATATTTTTGTTTAATTCCTCTAGCAATACCAGTTAAAGGCCTAACCAAGTACCATAAGCTTAATATTTTGTAGATGGGCTGGGTGTCAAACCCAGAACCTGTTTGTTGCTGACAATCATTGTTAACCATTCCACCACAAAGAAAGGACACAATACTTAAGCTTTTACATTAGTCCAATAAAAACCATTAAATTTTGTTATCACAGAATAATAAGCCTGTTAAGATCGAAGTGCAAATGGACAGAGTTTATATCACTGATGAATGTGGTGACGTGTATGATAGAAGGGGCATCACTTATAGAGGAAGTTCTGGATTGTATTGGAGACTTACCAAGAAATTGCCTGGTAAAATCATGAGTTTAAATCCATGTTATCAGTGCTTAGAATTTTGTAATTTTTATGTCTGTGTAACATTTTATACCAATACAGGCACGATATTAATAAAGTTATATGTGTGATGTAATCGGGACATAGATCATACACGCTGTGGTTTTATGTGATATGAAGATAATTTTTTCTGATTTTGTACAACCTATTCACTTGGGTTTGGACAGTGACTGCTAAGTGCCTTGCTTAAGGACACAATGGACCAGCACCTATGAATCTATGATCCTACACATTTCGGATTAATCATGAAGCACTAACCCAGCAAGCTGTTTAGAGATGTGTATATTTTTACAGCATATACTTCAGCAGACTCATCTAAAATGCTGAATCAGTTTGAGTGGAATGCAGCGGAACAACTGATCTTAGCATCACCACTTGGTAACTCCACGAATATCACTGACTTTTGCATTGCTGATGGCCGTCTATTTGTCGTCGATCAACTTGGAACTGTATCAGAGAGAGCAGGTTTGTTTTATTGGAGGTTAACAATCGTTGAAATATTTTGTTGGTTTAGATCAGTGTTTCTCAAACTGTGTGCCGCGGCACACTAGTGTGCCGTTTGAGATTCTCAGGTGTGCCGCGAAACTTTTTGGAATTTTGCAAAATTATGTAGGAAACCTCTTTGTGATACGAGTGGGCAACTTGGCATACGCGACTTTAATGCACAGAAATGTCTTTTCTCAAGTTTAGTAGCAAGTAGAGTAAACAGGATTGTTACGGGTAACGATAGATTAAGGGTGATTGTCATGTCATAAACACAATTCATTGTTCATTGTGATGCATTAATCTGTTTTTTAACACATGCATGACATTTTGTCCTGCACGCTGAGTTAAGCAGCAGGAAAGCTCCCTAGATAAAGAGAGAAACCATTTTATTAATAAGATTATTCGATAAGCAAACTTTAGTTATTTGATCCCATTTAAACTTTTATTAAGTACTCAGTTGGAATTGACGACGAAATGCGGTTGTGTTTGTCAAAAAATGAAACCTCGTTGCGATCTTATTTGTGTCAAACGACAAGCACACCCATCCTATTAAAATTTGCTGAGGAAAATTCCTTGATTCAATTTGTTTTGTTCAAGTGTGCCGCGATTTTTTTAGAATTTTCTTAGTGTGCCACGAGCTGGAAAAGTTTGAGAACCACTGGTTTAGATACTAAGTATCATTCCTGTTTGAGAGCTTATCACATTATATCATGTTCACTGCTGGCTCCGTAAGACAATATATTTTGTTGTACATATTTCGAATAGCTTCAGTGTTTTAATCCATTTGAATACAATGGACTGAGGCAACTTTCGTTAAGCGGTCTACCTGTTTGCACAATCGCGAACAGCACAGAAAGCAATCAAGATGGAGATCAAAAAACCATATAAAATATTCAATGACAGGATAGTTATGAGAAAAGAAAATTTTAGCTTACAACTCCTTAAACCATTTGGTTATGTGACGTTCGCTAAGTTGCAAGCCCAGTGACTTAACTCGCTTGCCATTGTGTAATTACAGGAATCTCTGAGGACACACCACTTGGAAAAAGTTGGATTAATTTAAACAAGTCGGACTTTTCAATACATCGTCAGAAATTCTTTGTAACTTGTTCAATTTCATTATGGCGTCAGCAAATAGTAGTGTGGGCAATGGACCAACGTGGTACAGCCACACGGATTATTATTAACTAAAAACCCCCAGAAAAATTTTGATTTTGGGGGTGTATAAAAATATATTGTGAATTTTGATGTTCCTGCTTTCTCCCATAATTTTGTACTTTCGTGGCAGTGTTTGACCTCGTTACATTTTTTTATTGAACATATTTTTATTTTTTGCTTTAATTTGTTTGTACCGTTTTCCCGGTCGGTGGAGATACGGATCGTTAATTAAATGGTTGCAAAGCCAGCCGTTTTATATTAGTAAACATGTCAATTATTATAAGATGATCTTAAAACAAGTCGATGTAGGCTTTAGGGAAATGCTCGTTTAATAAAAAAAATACCTTCAATTTGTTTGAAAGACGTCTTTGTGCGACAAAACTTTACGCTCTGACATTGTTTCGCAAAAGAACTATTATTACATTTTCAATCGAATAAAAAAGCAATGTTTCGAAACATCTCAAAATAAAGTGTTACGTTGACTTTATGTCACAATATATAGTAATTAAAATTCCCCGTTGCCTATTAAGCTCTCACATATTAAGAAGTATATTTTAAACTTTAGGCTGTTTGTTCGGCCGTAGATAGGATACTGAAACAAAACACAAGACAAGGCGGAGACGAGTCTTGATTTTGCCAATCAGCTTGTAGGATAGGATATTCATGTTTATAATCGTGAGTGGTAAAACAAACGAGCAATCGTTAGATCACCTCGCGCCCACCGTCGAGATACCGGAGCCACTGTAGTGTTATAATCGTAAGTGGTAAAACAATAAAACAAACAGGCAATCGTTAGATCACTTCGCGCCCTCCGTCGGGTTACCGGAGCCATTGCAGTGTGTTGTGTATATTTGATTTACACGTTCCTTTAATTTAGTGTTAACCCCCTTGCTTCTTTTCATTCACGGGAATAAACATGAATATATATATATCGTATCCTAAGTCGATCCATTAAACCACCAGACTAATCTGTCGGACAAACTGGAAGAAATGTTATCGGACGAACGCACGCTTTTGTGAATTTGTAATTAAACAAGTTGCGATACCAGGCTTATACAAAATTGTTTAATGCGAAACTTCACGATTAGAAGGTCTTAATCATATTGCGTTCAACACATTGCAAGTGGTGGACACTGTAATCTGAATATGGTCGGTGTGTTCTCATTTATTGTGACAGAAAACAACTATTATATTTAATGTTAGTGCTGTAGGCCCACATTAATGTAGTATCTATGGATAGCCTCACCTATAAACGTTGTACCGAGTGGTATTTTAACTGCTACTAAAATAGCAAATTTAGTTTCGTCAATTGAAAAAGGAAAATTAATTGATTTGAAGTGGTAAGATTTTCCAACTCGTAAGCAGAAATTCTTTGTTACATGTTGAGTTTTGTTTATGGCTTCACAAAGTGGTCATAGTGGTATTGTGGACAATGGGTTAACGTGGCACAGATTATCGGTTAATTATTAACTAAATTAGATTTTTGAAAAATATTTAAGTCTGAAATTCCACGTAGAATGATATCGATATTTGTGTTTTAACATTACGTTTTAACTAATAATTATAGTTCACAAGGATTTTTTAATGAGTATAACACATTACTAGCCTACCGTTTTTTAGTTCGTCGTGCATCAGGTAATTTGTCAACTGAGTTATATAACGCCCCTGCCACCAATGGGGTCATTATGCGATTCTTAATAATACAATTATACATATTTGTACTAAAAAAATAACTAAATTTAGGCCAGTAAATTTTTTGTAATAGAAATTTCGCCTATACGTTATCCACCGGAGACGAA
>CH003381.1:1633762-1649934 GCA_000149265.1 Ciona savignyi
TTTCGCCTATACGTTATCCACCTGGAACGAACAACCAAATGTCTCACCGTGTAAAATTATTGCGTCACACCGATGAGTGCAACGTCATCGTTCGTCGCTTTTGTCTCATGGAGTATAAAACGCGACTGCACTCTGCAGTAGTAAAAAAAGTAGCCGGCTCTGTGAGAAGAGAGCGTTAAATGTGTTGCACGGAGAAGATACGTGTGAAGTCTTAGTGTAAGGACACGATTCATGTAAGATTGAAAATTTGCGCAGGTTCTAATCTAAATTATTTATTAGTTTAATCATGTAAGCTTATACAAGGCAAAGGTTGATGATTTGATTGTAAAAATACCTCTGGGCTCTGCCTAACAATCGTGTGACTTATTGTAGTGTGTTCCATATTCCGGAGAAACCATTATTATACTTGAGAATGTGATGTACTAAATCTTAAATTCGTATGTAGGTGAAAGCCATTATGGAAAGGTTTAGGCAGGTTAGGCTACTTAACTTTTATTAATAATAATATTTGACTGTTTTCGAACACTACCCTATTTCAACAAACTTAGGCTAATACTATCTTATATATGTGCCTTGTAAAATAAGTTGTCATTCTTAACTTACTGTTACCATACCGGTACTATTTTTGTCTAAATCTAAATTGAAAACATTGAAGTGAATCCTGGACCCTGGTATTATTTTACCTAAATTTTTCTAATGTGAAAACAATACTTTTTTATTGTTTCTAATGACTGGCTAACTTGCCACTGCATTACTGTGTGTACCGGTACTGTACGTCTTAGGTCGGTACAGTGTGACATTATAATTCAGTGAGAGCTACTTGGCTCATACCAGATACACATGCACAAATTCTAATAAAGTGACTGTCAAATAGAGTAGTGTACAAATTTGCTTGCTAAATATTCTTCCACACCATGTTAAAAGTAGCATTATGCTACAGGCTAATGTGCAATATCTTCAACATTTAACATAGTGACTATCAGCAAGGTGATTGATTCATTTTTTCGTTTATTGACTATGCAGTTGGTGAATATGTACCATACAACTAATTGGGAAGTGGGATTATTTGTATAAATCCAACATTTTTTAAATGATGGACGCTATGTTATCAGCTCCATCTCTGCTAGATTCATAATAAAGCAAATTTGATACTTTTTTTATTATTTGTATTTTAGTTTTGTGTCATGGGATCTAAGTGGTGTTGTGTTTTAACAATGTTTCTTTTGGCCCCTTCTCACTAATTACATTTAGACCCATTAACACTCTAATGGCTTGTATAGACTAGTCAATTAAAACCTACATAAGTAAAATTTGCAGCGTAGAGTGCATTAAGTTTATATAATAATGCATTTTATAATGGAAGTGGTTCTTTTCTAGTGATAAATTACCATATGATGTGATAGTCAGTATCTAAGTACTAGCTTTGTGTTAGTTATAAGCTTTTGTGTGCTGATGAACCGATTAGTCATTCTTGTCCGGCGTAACAGTAACTTGATACCGGAACGGAACCTAGTTTTGGGATTTTGGAAGTGTAGTGTATAATGTTCTATGCATATATATAATATCTAACATTAGTAGGTTATATAAATTTTGTAAGTCATATATAAATTAATGTAGTGTTTGCTAAAAAGGAAATTTTCTACACCAGTTTATAAACCTTTAGATTTCATCAATAGATCATTTGGGTGGATAAAATCATTTAAATTTTTAAGTAAAAATAGAACATAACATCCCATAATGGAGGATGCCTATGCAAAAACAACTGACGAAGTTTTAAGTTTTTTTGACGTAAGCGAAAATCTTGGCTTGAGTCAAGAACAAGTTAAAAAGAACCGGGAAAAATATGGACCTAATGGTAAGTTGATGTGTAGTAATTCTAAAATATTATATACCTTAATAAACTGAATTTTAAATGCTCTATTCAAATTTTTTTAATATTTAAATAAATATCCATATATCCTAATGAAACGATATGTCAATGTTGATATGAAATTCTGTAAATCAGTACTTAGCAGTCTAGACAATAGAAATATATGTATTGGAATTTTACTGACGCTCTAAAATAATTTTATGTTATGTCGGGTTGATGATGATAGTTATCGCTAATCGTCAGACTGCCAGGTGAAAGGTGCCAAGATAAAAACCGGACACTTGCTATCGTGTGTGCTTGTAAGAGGCACTTACCGGCCATTGCTTAAATCAGTAAGCTTTATCAATGGGTAAAACAAAATGGAAGCAATCTATGTTTAGGTCTGGTAACCTGATACTGGACCATGTGGTAGTAGTATGTATGGGGGAGAGAGTTGTGTTCACTGCCCGGTATCAACAATAAAAAATCCTTATCTTTTATATTCCACTTAATCTTTTGTACATTGACCAGCATTGCCTTATTTTGCTGCATCAGTCATTGTGGTTTCATGCCCTAAAATATATCAGATTAAAATATTCTCAATAAGAAATCATACAAAACAGCAAATATATTAAATATGGTTTGCATATATATTATATTGGTATATATACCAGTAAAGGTGCATTAGTTTTTTATAAAATATGTCGATTAGAATTTTATAGCATGTACCGTACCATAAATATTATTTTTTATTTTTCAGAGCTGCCAGCAGAAGAGGGTGAGTTAAAATGAAAATGTAGTGTTATGTATCGGTTTGCAATATTGAGGAGTTGTAGTTAATTCGATTCTTATTTACAAGGTAAACCATTGTGGCAAATGATTGTTGAGCAGTTCGAAGATCTTCTTGTGCGAATTCTACTTCTTGCTGCTATCATTTCATTTGTAAGTTACTTTCCTCCCTCTTTAATTCTGCTCTTATCTTTACATGTATTTTATGTGTTTTCAAAAATAGCCCCTAAAAATATTTCCTTTTTTGTAAAAATTCACAAAAAAATGTTTTTTATATCTAATTTATCTTTTCTCAATTATTTGAGGATTGGTTATTACAAACACCAAACACACAAATACATTTTTTTGGTGTTAGTTCTTAAAATCTTATTTTTGTTTGCAAGTTTGATAGAAAGTTTCTACCTTCTTTTTTCAGCAGTACCGAAATCTCATGGTTAACTGAAATATATAATTGATGAGGGTTGACTGCACACACAATTTTTTTAAAATTAAAATTCAGTAATGACCAATTTAATTTCAGATATTAGCATTGTTTGAAGAGGGTGACGAATCGATCACTGCATTTGTTGAACCGTTTGTAATCCTGCTAATTCTCATTGCAAATTCTATCATTGGAATATGGCAGGTAAGCAATAAAATACTATGTTGCTTGGTCTTCTTTAAACCAGCATGTTTGTTTAGGAACGAAACGCCGAAAGTGCAATCGAAGCTTTGAAGGAATACGAACCAGAGATGGGAAAAGTATTGAGACAAGATAGATCAGCAGTTCAAAGACTGCTGGCAAGACAGATTGTACCAGGGGACATAGTGCAAGTAGCAGGTGCGTTGCTTTATAATAATTTAATCAGTTATGCCGGATTCCGATCAATGGTTTTCATTCTTTGTATTGTTGATAAAATTTTTTACGCTGTGAAAACCTGTAGAAAGAAGTAACTATAAATAAAACTGATAGTGACAGTAGGAAATATTAACTATACTTAACATTAAGATAAATAGCACATTGCTTGGCATGGTTACATTAAAAATAATAATTTGGTGATTTTGCTTAACCTTTTTAGGTTTTTGAAATTCTAACAATTATTTTATAGTCAAAACAATTCAAGCTGTTTATTTAACAACCATCATTTGAAGTTTTTTGCACCTATGACTTAGTAAGTCAGGGCTGCAATTTGTATTTTTTAATGGCAACAACAGTTGCAACATGCGAAAAGTATCTTGACACATAACAAGAGCATCAACATGCCAATAAATTCAATGTGTTGTGTCTACACAATCCACATGTATGCAGGATTGGCAGTGAACATGCAATTCCTAAAAAATCCTATCATTATCCAATTTTTAATTTGTTTACGTCTAAATATAATGCATTTGTTTTTTCCCTCTGATTCACATGCCAATTTGGTTATTTGAACGGATCTCTTTAAACAATGCTTATCAACTTTTAGAAAATCATATCTTTGTTGACTAACAATGTGCATTGGAAATAATTTGATTTCCTGACTGAGTTCATTGTCCAAATAAACCATAAAAGGAAATAATATAAACATAAATGAAGTTGCAGTACCTTTAAATGATGTGTTTATGTTGTCTGGCTATAATTAAAATACTGTGTAGGTGAAATGTAAAACATCTTATATAGTAGAATTGCTGTACACATTTTATAAGATTATTGAATGAAATTGAATTTAATATAGTTTCTTAAAATATTACTGAAAGTGATAATGTTTATTTTCACAATGTACCAGTGCAGCATTTTTGTATGGTAATAATACTACTAACAATAAAATAATAACATAAATTCCAGTATATGAGTAAATAAAATCAGGTGTCTTCTCATTTGCCATTCACCAATGCCAGAACCCATTAAAATTTGAAGCCTTCACCATGTATTGCACCTACATGGTCTCTGAATAATTTAAGAAACAAGCTTTCAATTCTTAATCTGTGTGCCAATTCCCAGGAATTAATTGGAGTGGATAATTGCTTTTCAATCAATTCAGTCAGTCGGAAGAAATCTCATTGTATATCAGTGTGAAAAACATGCAAATTTTGTTTTTCTTTTAATCAGACACAGAATGCTATTACCAATGTTTAATAAATGTATTGTTGTATATGTACAAGTATTGATTCCATGTTCCATATAGATTTATTAATGTTTTCTAAAAGTTGTTACAGTATTTGTTTGTGAAAGTCTATTTGACATGGAAAATAAATACACCATATGCACGAATACAACCATACAAATTAATAGATAATATGGACATAAAAAATTAATAAATAGTCTGCATGCCAGGCTTTGCATTTATATGACATTAATTTGTCTTTTAATACTGTCCTCACAGTTAACCACGCACGCATTCCAACCAACATTCCCTTACCCGCATTGCGCAATCACATGCCTGCACATGTGACCCTGTCTAGCACTCAGCGCTACGTTATCTATCGAGTTCCCCAGTCAACGCAGTGTGGAAAGGCCACCAAAATAGCAGCGATCCTTTTGAGCTGTGACATCAAGATCAGTTCCGAAGCCCATGTCTGACGTCATGTCGGTCTCAGTGGGCAAGAATGCAAATCTCTGTTGCATTTTTAACCCTGGCAAATTGCTAGTTGGTTTTATTATTACATTATCTTTAATTGACAAGAAGTGCTATTCGTAGTAACGTCTTAATGTGATTGACGTCATTGGCCAATGCAAATTACCCATCCATAACCAATGTCTTAGGAAACAATTAATTTTGAAATAATATCCAGTAATACCCTGCAAATTTGACCTACTTAAAAATGAACCATGGTTCTTTAATTCTCCTAATCTCATCCAATTTCTTGGGCTTATAATACACAAGGCATGTCTCTGATAAATCCCTTTAATTCCTTGCTGGAAAGCATCTCTATTTTGGTTTGATTCAGAGTCACAAAATTTTGTAGTACTTGTAATAATAATCTAGGCTATAAAACCCAGTAATAAATTGTATTCATTTAAGAATATATTGTCAAGTATATACTCCACTGTAAACCACATGTTGCTAAGTGCATACTTTACCTGAACAGTTTAACCACCATTAAATACAAAAAACACAATCTAGAGCAGATTGTCCGTTTCGTAGTCTGTAATAAATAAAATATTACTGGCATAAAAATCCCTGTGCTTCATGCAGGTGCATTACTGATTGCATCCGGGTAAAAAATATTTAAATGTCTACCTTAATTTTAAAATACGATTTGTGTCACTTTCTAAACTAGTTGACAGAACTTGATTTATTAAATCAGTTTTGTTAATAATTTTTAACCTTGGTGTATTTATCGACTCTAGAAAGGTCGTATAAGTTCTATTTCTGCCCTTGGGAACGCCCGAACATCTATTGACCTCCAACTATTATTAAACACATGCTTCACAACTATGGGGTGATCATTGTATTGTGACATTGGCTTTGATTCCAGGTTTTATTGTTGCTATGTTTGATATATAAACTTTATATATAAGAGTTGAAAAACAATAACAAATTAATGATATTTTTTACTTGTTACCAAATTGTATTTTAAGAAATATAAATAATGGTCTGATACATTTATACACAAGTAAATATTTTTTCAGTCATATAATTTTGTTATTGCAAAATTGCCGCAGTAACTGAATGCAGACATATACAACAGTTTCAGCAGCTACACTTTAACAAAGCGTTATAACTAGAAGTACGGGTTTTTTGGCCTGTAACTGCTTGTGTTTCATAGAGATAGCGGCACTTCAAGCTTATCTTCCCTTGAATAGTAATTCTCCTTTTTTGACGTCATGCAGGTCATATACAATTGAAAACCATGGCTAGATATATATATATAGATTACTTTCAACAGATCTATCAAACAACCCGAATTAGCTAGATTATACATATAAAATGTAACCAGAAAAAATCATTATTTTTGTTTTGTTACAAATATGCAAGTTGTATAGATAGTCCTATTATGGATTTCTATCAGTTTTTGATCTGTCGTTTTTTTTTAACCTTGTACATATAGGGAGTCATAGTCCTGCTATAAACACTTTAGATTGTATACCTTATGATTTTGAATGATTTGGACTAGACCAAAATGAGAACCTGTAGAGCCTTTAGTCTTGTATAATGCCATGGAAAGTAGGTACTTTTTTAATCGCCCACCTATAAAGAGTAGCTGAATAAAAGCTTAATTTTGCTGTTGCTATGTCCCATTATTAGATAACCATTCAAGTGTGATTGTTAACCGGAAATAAAAGAGTAGTTGGCTTTACTGAACCATTAAATCAAGGCCCCAGCATTAAGACAAAGTGCTCAATAGGCTACTCGAAGTACTGCCAACCACTTATACTGTCAGATAAGCTATATTTCATATGATAAACTACATGCGTCATGGTTTTTTCTATGAATAGCGCTAACGACAAATTTCCTTTGTACTTCGTACTTAATATAAATACGGTTGGTTTGTCGTCTGATTAAGGTGTAAAATACCATTTAAAGCACCGGAAGCCAACTCTTTCTTTTAAAAAGAGTTACTTTTAGTTAAAACTTATTTATCAGTTGATATCAAACCTGTTTAATTTGTTATGAATCCCAAGTACCACTTCCTGACAAACAAAGTTTTCAATTACCTAGTTAAAGTAAATTCTTTATAAATATATAAATTTTTTATTTGTGTTTGCAAACGCAACAACCAATTGATTGCCTTTTAAGTTCCATAAAATTATGTGTTATCTTCTTATTAAAACCAATTCCTCTTGGTAGTGTTTTGATCTGGCCACATTGAACTTAGTTAAATCTTTAGACTGTGATAGGACAGTTTTACCGATATGTATGCTTGCACTATAAGCAACAAAGGTGAGATTGTGTCCTTGGGCAAGGTATCCAACAGAAGGTGCCATTATCGTGTATTTAAATGGCCAATTCTGAATTATAAAACAACAAATACAACCACAAAAGCAATATCGAATTGACTGTGGCAGGCAATATTCTAACTATACTAGAAAAACATTTTTTTCTGCCTACGGAGGTAAAAATGAGTGTATGGTGTTTCTCTATACTAACAATACACCTTTATCTCATTGTTTTATATTTTTCAATATGTCCATGGAACAATTAATAATTGTTCAGTGTGTGCTATCTTTACTAAAAATAATAAGTCTCCCGATATTGTTATCTAAAAATAGTGTCAATCAATAATATTGTAAAACCTATATGAACCTAAAACAGGTTAAATAAATTGTCAGTGTGCTTTTAAATATGAATATTATCTGCCTATATGCTTAAAGGAATCCAAACCAATAAACTATCCACATGGACAGTGATCTTTATAGTGGAGGTAAATACCAGCGCTTCGAACATCATTCCATTATTTTTTCACAGTTTGAATAAAATCTTGTATTTGACAACATTTTGAATGAAGTCTTGTATTAATCATTTTCTATTTAAGCAAGCACCACTTAACAAGAGCCATCTCATCCTGTATTGGACTAATCTGAGCCAAATGGTTGTTAATCTAGTTTCATGTACTTCTGTATTAGGGAAATATTCCAAATGTTCATGAAAGTTTTATTAGATATGCTTAAAATAGGTGTGTATTGGATTGAGTTATTCAGGTTATCTTAACCTAAATCTGACATCGCAACTTTCTCACTGCAGTTTTGCGGTTATCCAAAGTACCCCTTCCTGAATATCACATCAAAATTTTCTTGTGAAAACAGTGTCTATATCTTCTCTCAAAATTGTACGTTTTTGTCTATAATATTTAAATGTAATGTATATCATCTTGTTAAGGATGTAAAAGATTTTATTATCCTACTTTTACTGTATCCAAACTAATTTGAAAATTTATATTGAAATGTGCTTAAATTATCTTATAATCTCCAAAATGTCTTTGCAGGTTATTAACTAATTATTTTCTTATAGTGCCTAATTCAACAAGAGACTTCAACAGAGAATACCACAAAGAAACCAAAATTTGCGAATATCTAATCAACTATTTTACTTCCAGTTGGTGATAAAGTTCCAGCTGATATTCGCCTCATTGCAATCCACTCCACAACACTCCGAGTTGACCAAGCTATTCTCACTGGTAAGATTTTAGATTCAAATCACAGAGTAGTTCGTTGATTCATTGAATTAAATCTGTTTTCCAACAAATATAAGTTGTTGAAACCAATTTTGTGTGGGCTAAAGGATAAAATTTTAAATTATTTATCAAGTTGTTTTAAGTTGTTTTTTTTAAATTATTTTTGGTGTGTGTTGTCTGGTTGTATATATTTTTAAGGTAAACCAGATGGAAGAATATTTGCTATAAATGTCAAATGTTCGGTACAGTATGTATAATTATTGGAAACTGAGCGTTGTCATAATCTAAAAACTTGTGTAAAATACTCGCGCGTCATTACAGCATTGTTTGAGTCATATTTATCCGGGTCGCATGCACACTGTTTTCGCTATATTTCCTCCCAGTTCCTGAGAAAATAGTATAATATAAAGGTGTAAATATTGATGTTGTTGCACTGTATGCTAACTAGTACTGCTACTTGGTAGCAATACTAATTTATATGTAAATATACAGGTATATATTCTTTTTATATATATTATTTGTAATAATTCAAACTCAAAACAACTAATTCGAACAATCAACAAGTAAATAAAGGATTTTTTTTTCTAAATATTAAAAGTGTTTTATTTTTTCATAATTCTGGCCTAGGTGATTGTCCTTTTGTTGTAGAAATTAATCAATAGGCTAGTCATTGTAACCTAGCAGCATCTTTAGCAACAGTATGGAGAATTAAACATTCCCCCAATACATGATAAATAAAACTACTTGCTGCTTTGTGTACTGAGTAGTTAACTTGTGAAGTGTGACGTATTAAATACTGAAAGTAGAATTAATTACTTCCTAATATTTGGATGGGTGGTAATGCAGTTGTTTGCACAAAAACCTTGTTGTGGTCCTTATACGAGTTTTATTTGGTATTTATTTGATATGTATATTTTAAAAAAGACCAATACAATACAGTATATTTATCATGTGTATATTATAGAATACTGCATTTATGGTTGATGTAATCAATCTCTTATAACATCTAAATTACTTAGGAATTTTTATTTCCATTATATTACTAAAAAACATGGTTAATCCAACCAACCAGGTTATTTGTGAACCACAGTTATGTCTAAACTTAAAATTTAATCCTAATATCTCAACCGAATAATAATGCCATCAATATACATCCACAAAAGTTAACTTCACACTTTTGCCTGCTAAAAATATTAAAATTAAGCCAAGTATGAACTCCTTTAAAAGTATTTTATATGTTCAAGTATTTTATATGGTGATTACTTTATATAATGGATATATATTTAAATATGTATTTACTACATAAATGCAAAACAACAATGGCTTTAAGATTATTCTTAAATAAATCATTTCGATATTAGATATAGGAACCAATCTGAAATATACCAAAAACAAGAAAAAAACAATTTTATTCCAATTTAATACTGTCACAAAAATAATAATGCTGTTGTGCTCAATGGATCAATTTTGATTTTCATTCATCATCAATGGCTTAATAAACCAGACCACCATTCTATCAAAATTCTTGTAACCTGCGGTATGGAAATAAAAATTGTATTTTTATAATATTTCAGTTGGCTTGTTTTGATCTTTTTTTATTATGGTTTGTCCCACATTTCTTCACTTGATAAATAATTCAAACAATAACGTCAAACTCCTGAACATTACTAGTTTGTACTAATTAAAAATTTAATTATATAAGAATTCCTTCAATATTATATATTTATTAGGTTAAATAATTATAGAAATATATACATTTGTAGAATGTACTGTAGTTACAAATACATGGGAATACATTTAAATTGGTAAGAGAAAAGTAGTGTTTCCAAAATTCATGCACAAAATATTCCATTTTGTTCTTTTAATGATTGTCCCCATGATATAATATATATTGATTTATTGGAAAGCTAGCCGAGATCGTACTTACAAATGTAAAGGTTTGAAAATGGTTTGTAAAACCGACCACACACTTAAAGTTTACATCGCATTAACTTTGTATCTTTCAACTACTTTCTAGGTGAAAGCGTGAGTGTGATCAAACATACAGATCCAGTGCCTGATCCACGAGCTGTCAATCAAGATAAAAAGAATATGCTCTTCTCTGTAAGCATTAGTCTGAAATTATTCTGAAAAAAAGTCGGAAAAAAATATTGCAACTGCATTTTTTAATATTTTAATCAACTTGCTCTGTACTATTTTGCCTATTGTTTTGATAAAAAGAACTTGGCCATGCATTCTATTAAAATTTGATTGATTTTAAAGCCTGTAAAATCTGACATAAAACCCCTTGATGCCAAAATCAGACACTTCTACTACCAGATTTCCCGCCAAGAATCTGTTTCCGGCGGTATGAATACAAAGTCCTAATAAAAAATTCCCTTCCTATAGAACACACTTTCAGAACATGAGTAAACTTACAACAGGGAACAAACATCGCATCAGGAAAAGCAACCGGTATTGTTGTTGGAACTGGTAGCAACACGGAAATCGGAAAAATCCGAGACCAAATGGCCGAAACCGAGGCTGAGAAGACACCACTGCAACAAAAACTCGATGAGTTCAGTGAACAGCTCTCAAAGGTATTTCTAATCCACTACATACAGGACAGCGTTCATATACCCGATATAAATACAAAATATTCGTGGTAACCTCAGCACAAAAGCTTGCATGCTTTTTGTATTTCAGATGAAATGAGTGTTGTTTCACAAAACACTTCGTTTCAACCATAGTGTGTATAATGTGGCAAATACTCTTTGTACTCTTATATCAGCCTTGTTTTGTTCTTATTTTTTTGCCTTTACAAACTATATTTCGGTTTAATATACGATTGTTTTTTTAATAGATCATCTCTGTCATCTGCATTGCTGTGTGGGCAATCAACATCGGTCACTTCAACGATCCAGTTCACGGTGGATCTTGGCTGAAAGGAGCAATCTACTACTTCAAAGTGAGTTCAACATTGTTTGTTTGTCTGAATGCTATGCATAACTCCTTAACTGATTAAAGTACAGTTATGATTAAATGAATGATGTACTAAATGTTAAGGTTTTCTAGGCAAGAATTTGCTTTACACCATTTTTCATACTATAATTTCAATCACTGTGTATTTAAATTTACCACAGATATCTTAATTTTCAGATTGCTGTTGCGCTTGCTGTTGCTGCAATCCCTGAAGGTTTACCAGCCGTCATCACAACTTGCTTGGCTCTCGGAACTCGCAGAATGGCGAAAAAGAACTCGATCGTTCGAAGTCTTCCATCCGTTGAAACACTCGGCTGCACCTCCGTTATTTGCTCTGACAAAACCGGAACTCTTACAACCAACCAGATGTCTGTGTGCAGGGTAGGTTGCTTTTTGTTTGTTGATATCTGTGGAAGATTTGACAGTGTCTACTGAACACAATAATCTGTGTTGTGCAAAATAGGGGTTGCACAAAAAAGTTTATTTTTGAACAATTAGTTTTAATCCTTTTGTATATTCTTAATCCTCAAATACACAAAATGTTTATATACAACCTTAACTCCAAAGTTAATCCACATTTATAAACTGTTTTGGATCTAAAGACATTTTAAACATACTTTTCTAGTCCCTTTTTACAACCGAAGGCCCCCCTACTACTGCAACACAACATCTTAAAACCTGAACCCCCTCTTACAGATGTTCGTTGTGGACAAGCAGTCGAGCAACGGGGCCGACTTCCATGAATTCCAAATCTCGGGATCAACTTACGAACCGGCTGGTGATGTGACGAAAGATGGGAAGAAGATCAAATGCAGCGATTACGAAGCTCTTGTTGAACTTTCCACCATCTGTGCGCTCTGCAACGATTCCTCGCTGGATTACAATGAGGTGGAATTTTGTTCTATTCCCTCAAGTTGGGAGGATTTTTGTTACTCTAACTAAATATATGATATTTATTTTTTATCCTTGTGAATGAAAAAAATACGCCAGATTCTTACATGAGTAAAACACCCCAGATTCTTACACGGCTAACCATCGGATTACCTACCTAGAGTAGCATCATTAGAATTATTTTATGAATAACCAGTGAAAAATGTCTGCAAGATATGCTGTTCTTTTATCCTGATTCTGGTAGCTTACACTTTTATTTTAACATTTTCTATTTTACAACACGATATAACCCGAAAAAAAAACTCTTTATTCGAAACCGGTATAAACACTCTTGAATTCACTTACATATTTACATTTACCATCATTACAGGTGAAAGGCATCTACGAGAAAGTTGGAGAAGCCACTGAAACCGCTCTTACCGTGCTTTGTGAAAAGATGAACGTTTTCAACACGAATGTTGCCTCAATGAGCAAATCGGAGCGGTCGGTCGCTTGCAACACTGTAAGTAACCATTAGATCAACATCAACTCTGTCAATTACGGTCTCAATCTTTTTATCTTCCAGGTTATCAAAAGAATGATGAAAAAGGAGTTCACCCTTGAGTTTTCACGAGACCGCAAATCGATGAGTGCTTACTGCTCACCCACTGATGGAAAAGACGGGCCTAAGATGTATGTTAAAGGAGCTCCAGAAGGTAAAGCCGTTTATGAAATAAAGTTCTTGTTTCTGTTATGTAATATGTAAAGAAACACTACATCATGGTTTGCACATATGTTTCAACATTGATGTTGATTAAAACCACAGTCGAAACAATTGTGCAAAATATGTGAATATTATTCTCCACCTAATTTTCCTGATTTATCTATTTGTCCAAGTGAAGGTAAAAAATCCTCTTTTTTATCTCCAGGTATTTTGGACCGATGCTCGCACATCCGCGTCGGATCCAGCAAAGTTCCTCTGACTCCATCGATCAAGCAGAGCATCCTGGAGCAAGTGAAGGCGTACGGAACCGGTCGAGACACGCTACGATGCCTCGCTCTTGGCGTAATTGACAACCCCACTAAGCCCGCCGACATGGACCTCAGTGACGCCAATAAATTTGTGGAGTACGAGGTGGGTTGTGGCAAGAAACTGCTCTAAGAATGATGGGGAACTTTACTTTAATTTACCAACATTTCATGTGTATTAGCATGGAAGCTCTGTATCATTTTAAGGTTATTTAGGTAAAAAAAGCTGAAACATTATTATTCTTTATTTAGTTCATAAGAATTTTTTTCCATTTCCGTTTGAAAAATTTTATGAGTGACTTTTACGGGGATAATCTTACAACAGCACACACTAAGCCATAAAACAATCACTTTCTACTATATTAGGATATTTTTAAAGCATGTTTTTGAATATTTAACTATTTCCTTACAGACCGGCATAACATTCGTCGGCATCGTTGGTATGCTCGACCCCCCACGATTGGAAGTATTCCAAGCAATTCAGGATTGCAGGAACGCTGGAATTCGTGTCATTGTCATCACTGGGGACAACAAATCCACGGCCGAAGCGATCTGCAGACGTATCGGTGTGTTCGGAGAAGATGAAGACACTACAGGTTAGTTAGAGTATCACACCTCTGTATGTGAGCTTGTAGTAATTGGTTCTAAAGACGCGATTTCATGTACAGAACCAGTATCATTTGCCATAAAAACATAAAAACTAAGAAACTTAGTTATTACTAATTGATTCAAAATATAGCAATAGCCAAGTTTCTTTAAAATACTCTTGATATGCTAATTGCATTTTCTTTTTCCCTGATTTTATGAGGCTACCTTCACATTATCTCTTCCATATGCAGGAATGTCGTTTACTGGTCGCGAATTCGATCAACTCAACCCCGAGGAGCAATTCAAAGCTTGCCTCGAAGCTCGACTTTTCGCACGAGTGGAACCAGCACACAAGAGCAAGATCATTGAGTATCTTCAAGCCAATGGTGACATAACTGCCATGGTAAGTGCACAAGTTGTATTTTAGGGCCACACTTTACTCCCTATGAAATCTATCCTAATTGGCACTCGATAACTTGTATTTAAATGAACCTGGACCTAGATATCCTTATATGCTGACTAGACCTGGATATCTATTTTGGTACATTCGATGTCCATTTCCATTCTTTCATACCTTTTGGACACTAGCCTTTAAGATACTAGAAGCAAAAGTGCAAATACGCCAACAAAGGGGCATTACCTTCTGCCATCCTAGCTAACTAGGTTTTATCTTCCAGACCGGTGATGGTGTAAACGATGCTCCAGCTTTGAAAAAAGCTGAGATTGGAATCGCCATGGGAAGTGGTACCGCCGTCGCTAAAAGCGCATCCGATATGGTTCTGGCCGATGACAACTTCACATCGATCGTAGCAGCAGTAGAAGAAGGCCGAGCCATCTATAACAACATGAAGCAGTTCATTAGATACCTCATTTCGTCAAACATTGGAGAAGTCGTCTGGTAAAAGCTCTTATTTTATATTCCCGTTGTAACAGTTGTGATTGTAGTTTTATATCTATTTTTTAATTTATTATGCAATTTATTTAGGATCTTTCCGTAAACTATAATAAAACCATTAAGAGTTTTCCCATCCAGTTTTTCCCAAAAATTAAAAAAAAAAACTTTTAGGAACCCACAAAGCATAATTTAAAATAAATCCAATAGTTCCTTTATATAATTCTAATAAAAATGAATAATAACATTTTTTTCATTTGACTTCTTTTTAAGTCTAAATCTTTCATTCAGCATTTTCTTGGCTGCTGCTCTCGGAGTTCCCGAAGCTTTGATTCCTGTCCAACTTCTGTGGGTAAACCTCGTTACTGATGGACTCCCTGCTACTGCTCTTAGCTTCAACCCAGCTGATATTGATATTATGGAGAAATCCCCACGATCTACCAAAGACACACTCATCAACAAGTGGTTAATGTTCAGATACTGTGTTGTAGGAGGTGAGCTTGTTTTTTTGTTTTTTTTATGGGTAATTAGTGTCTTTTTACAGTTGAAGCGATTTAGAAGGATATACTATTTATAGTTTACTATGCTTGATTTAAAGTTAAATTACAACGGTTGATACCACTAAATCTAAATATACACTCTTTAAGTGTTAGTAACAATTATATGCGAAATCTCCGTCAATTTACATAATGTGGGTCTCAAACCAGTATAACTTATTGTGGCAGTTTACGTTGGGTCTATGACCGCTGGTGCTTCAATCTGGTGGTACCTGGCTGCACCTGGTGGCCCACAAGTCTCCTTTTGGCAATTGGTCAGTACTCCCGTGGTCCGGTGTGTAGTAAAAGCGAAAACCGCCATGTTTTTCGCTCGCACAGCACCATTTAGAAAGCCTGCCTCCTGTGTTGTCCTGCTGGAAATTTCTTTCGAAAATTTCAACTTTTATTTGAGAGCCAGCCCCTTGAAATCTGCATCATTTTATTATTTTGAGCACGAACTGTGATGCGCCTGCTCCTTTTCTCTCTTTTTCTTTTGATAAGAAAAAAAGAACGATTTGCAGAGAGCCGTGTCTGGTTGATATTGGTGTCGGTAGAATATAATATATTTGTATACGTCCCAGTA
>CH003381.1:1650034-1725602 GCA_000149265.1 Ciona savignyi
CACTTGATGATAAATAATTCAAACAATAACGTCAAACTCCTGAACATTACTAGTTTGTACTAATTAAAAATTTAATTATATAAGAATTCCTTCAATATTATATATTTATTAGGTTAAATAATTATATAAATATATACATTTGTAGAATGTACTGTAGTTACAAATACATGGGAATACATTTAAATTGGTAAGAGAAAAGTAGTGTTTCCAAAATTCATGCACAAAATATTCCATTTTGTTCTTTTAAGAATTGTCCCCATGATATAATATATATTGATTTATTGGAAAGCTATCCGAGATCGTACTTACAAATGTAAAGGTTTGAAAATGGTTTGTAAAACCGACCACACACTTAAAGTTTACATCGCATTAACTTTGTATCTTCCAACTATTTTCTAGGCGAAAGCGTGAGTGTGATCAAACATACAGATCCAGTGCCTGACCCACGAGCTGTCAATCAAGATAAAAAGAATATGCTCTTTTCTGTAAGCATTAGTCTGAAGTTATTTATTTTTTAATATTTTAATCAACTTGCTCTGTACTATTGTGTCTATTGTTCTGGTAAAAGAACTTGGCCATGCATTCTATTTCAATTTTGAATGATTTTAAAGCCTGTAAAATCAGACATAAAATGTAGCCTTGATGCAAAATCATACACTTTACTACCAGATTCCCGCCAAGATCTGTTTCGGCATATGATACAAGTCTGATAAAAATTCCTTCCATAAACACACATTTAAAATTGATAAACTTACAACAGGGAACAAACATTGCATCTGGAAAAGCAACCGGCATTGTAATCGGAACTGGTAGCAACACGGAAATCGGAAAGATCCGAGATCAAATGGCCGAAACCGAGGCTGAGAAGACACCACTGCAACAAAAACTCGATGAGTTCAGTGAACAGCTTTCAAAGGTATTCCCATTTCACTACATACAGGACAGCGTTCATATACCCGATATGAATACAAAATATTCTTGGTAACCTCAGCACAAAAGCTTGCATGATTTTTGTATTTCAGATGAAAGGAATGTTGTTTTACAAAACACTTTGTTTTAACCATAGTCTGCATAATGTTGCAGATACTCTTTGTTCTACTAGCTTTGTTTTAATCTTTTTTCTTTTTTACAAACTATATTTGGGTTTAATTCACGGTTGTTTTTTTAATAGATCATCTCCGTCATCTGCATTGCTGTGTGGGCAATCAACATCGGTCACTTCAACGATCCAGTTCACGGTGGATCTTGGTTGAAAGGAGCAATCTACTACTTCAAAGTGAGTTCAACAACTGATTAAAGTAAAGTTATGATTAAATGATGTACTAAATGTTAAGTTTTTTTCTGGGAGACAATTTGCTTTACACCATTTTTCATACTTTACTTTCAATCACTGTGTATTTAAATTTACCACAGATATCTTAATTTTCAGATTGCTGTTGCGCTTGCTGTTGCTGCAATCCCTGAAGGTTTACCAGCCGTCATCACAACTTGCTTGGCTCTCGGAACTCGCAGAATGGCGAAAAAGAACTCGATCGTTCGAAGTCTTCCATCCGTTGAAACACTCGGCTGCACTTCCGTTATCTGCTCTGACAAAACCGGAACTCTCACGACCAACCAGATGTCTGTGTGCAGGGTAGGTTGCTATATTTATTGATTTGTTTGTTGATATCTGTGGAAAATTGGATGGTCTACTGTACAAAATAATATATGTTGTGCAAAATAGGGGTTGCACAATAAAGTTTATTTTTGAACAATTAGTTTTAATCCTTTTGTATATTCTTAATCCTCAAATACACAAAATGTTTATATACAACCTTAACTCCAAAGTTAACCCACATATATAAATCGTTTTTGGTCTAAAAGACATTTTAATCGTATTTTCTAGTCCCATTTTACAACCGACCACTGCGACATAACATCTTAAAACCTGAACCCCATCTTACAGATGTTCGTAGTGGACAAGCAGTCGAACAACGGGGCCGACTTCCATGAATTTCAAATCTCGGGATCAACTTACGAACCGGCTGGTGATGTGACTAAAGATGGGAAGAAGATTAAATGCAGCGACTACGAAGCTCTGGTCGAACTTTCCACCATCTGTGCGCTCTGCAATGATTCCTCTCTGGATTACAATGAGGTGGAATTTTGTTCTATTCCCTCAAGTTGGGAGGATTTTTACTTACTCTAACTAAATATACGATATTTATTTTTTATCCTTGTGAATGATTAAACATTCCAGATTTCTTACATGGGTAACCCACCAGATTTTTACATGAGTAACCACACCAGATTTTTACATGGGTAACCATCGGATTACCTACATAGAGTAGCATTTATTAGAATTATTAACTGTTGAAAATGTCTGCTTACACTTTTATTTTAACATTTTCTACAACCTGATTTAACCCGAAACAAACCTTTTTATTCGAAACGTGTATAAACACCCTAAATTCACACATATTTACATTTACCATCATCACAGGTGAAAGGCATCTACGAGAAAGTTGGGGAAGCAACTGAAACTGCTCTTACTGTGCTTTGTGAAAAGATGAACGTTTTCAACACTAATGTTGCCTCCATGAGCAAATCGGAGCGATCGGTCGCTTGCAACACTGTAAGTCATTGATTGCACTAACGCCCTTGATGTATGTCTAAAGTTCTTTGCCGATTACATACTCAATCTCTTCATCTTTCAGGTTATCAAGAGAATGATGAAAAAGGAGTTCACCCTCGAATTTTCACGAGACCGAAAATCGATGAGTGCTTACTGCTCACCTACCGATGGAAAAGACGGCCCCAAGATGTATGTTAAAGGAGCTCCTGAAGGTAAAGCCGTTTATGAAATAAAGTTCTTGTTTCTGTTATGTAATATGTAAAGAAACACTACATCATGGTTTGCAAATATGTTTCAACATTGATAATGAATAAAGCTACAGTCGAAACATTTGTGCAAAATATGTAAACATATTTTCCCCTAATATTCTCAATTTATCAATTGACATAAGCGACGAAGCCGGGTTAAAAAATCACCATTTTTCTCTGCCTCCAGGTATCTTGGACCGATGCTCGCACATCCGCATCGGATCCAGCAAAGTTCCTCTGACTCCATCGATCAAGCAGAGCATCCTGGAGCAAGTGAAGGCGTACGGAACAGGCCGCGACACGCTCCGATGCCTCGCTCTTGGTGTCATTGACAACCCCACTAAACCCGCCGACATGGACCTCAGCGATGCCAATAAATTTGTGGAGTACGAGGTGGGTTGGGGCAAGAAAATGCTTTTAAGAAAGATGGGGAACTTTAATTAATTTACCGACATTCCGTGTGTATCAGTATTGAAGCTCTGTATTCCTTGTTTAGAAAATTAACCACATGTGGATCACTGGGGCTAGCTATTGATTTATGTTGTGTACATTAAAGAGGTTGATGTTAGTTTGTATTTAATCCAATCATTTTAGGGTTATTTTGATCCAAAAGCTGAAACAATGCTTTTTTCTTCATTGGTTCAATAAGAGTTATTTCCATTTCAGTTTGAAAAATGCTGTCAGTGACTTTCGCCGGGATTATTTTACAACAGCACACACTAAGCCATAAAACAATCACTTTCTACTATATTAGGATATTTTTTAAAGCATGTTTTTGAATATTTAACTATTCCCTTACAGACCGGCATAACATTCGTCGGCATCGTTGGTATGCTCGACCCACCACGATTGGAAGTATTCCAAGCAATTCAGGATTGTAGGAACGCTGGAATCCGTGTCATTGTCATCACTGGGGACAACAAATCCACTGCCGAAGCCATCTGCAGACGTATTGGGGTGTTCGGAGAAGATGAAGACACTACAGGTCAGTTAGAGAATACCGCCTCTGTATATTAACTTGTAGTAATTGGTTCGAAAGACGCAGGTCCATGTACAGGGCAAGTATCATTTTCCATGAAAACAAAAAAAACTTTGATGTTACTTACTGATTCAAAATATAGCAATACCCGAGTTTCTTTAAAATACTCTTGATATATACTTTAGTTAGAATTGCATTTCTTTTTCCTTGATTTTATAAGGCTACCTTCACATTATCTCTTCCATATGCAGGAATGTCATTCACTGGTCGCGAATTCGACCAACTCAACCCAGAGGAGCAATTCAAAGCTTGCCTTGAAGCTCGACTGTTCGCACGAGTGGAACCAGCTCACAAGAGCAAGATCATTGAGTATCTTCAAGCCAATGGTGACATAACTGCCATGGTGAGTGCATAAGTTGTATTTTATGGCCACATCTAACTCTCTATAAAATCTATCCATATTGGCACTCGATAACCTGTATTTAAATATCCAGAACGGAATATCCTTTTTTGCTAACTAGACCTGGATATCTCTTCTGGTACATTCGATGTCCATTCCCATTCTTTCATACCTTTTGGACCCTCGCCTTTAAGATACTAGAAGCAAAAGTGCAAATGCGCCAACCAAAGGGCATAACCTTCTGCCATCTTAGCTAATTTTCTTTCAGACCGGTGATGGCGTAAACGATGCTCCAGCTTTGAAAAAAGCTGAAATTGGAATCGCCATGGGAAGTGGTACCGCCGTCGCTAAAAGCGCATCCGATATGGTTCTGGCCGATGATAACTTCACATCGATCGTAGCAGCAGTAGAAGAAGGCCGAGCCATCTATAACAACATGAAGCAGTTCATTAGATACCTCATTTCGTCAAACATTGGAGAAGTCGTCTGGTAAGTTTCGCTTTTCAACAATATACCCCGCTTTCTCCCATTTCCCTGTCTAATCATGTTTTATTCAGCATCTTCTTGGCTGCTGCTCTCGGAGTTCCCGAAGCTTTGATTCCTGTCCAACTTCTGTGGGTAAACCTTGTTACTGATGGACTCCCTGCTACTGCTCTTAGCTTCAACCCAGCTGATATTGATATTATGGAGAAATCCCCCCGATCTACCAAAGACACACTCATCAATAAGTGGTTAATGTTCAGATACTGTGTTGTAGGAGGTGAGCTTGTTTTTTTGTTTTTTTAGTTCTTGTTAATGGGTAATTAGTGTCTTTTTACAGTTGAAGCGATTTAGAAGAATATACTATTTATAGTTTACTATGCTTGATTTAAAGTTAAATTACAACGGTTGATACCACTAAATCTAAATATACACTCTTTAAGTGTTAGTAATAATTGTATGCGAAATCTCCGTCAATTTACATAATGTGGGTCTCAAAGCAATATAACTTGTTGTGGCAGTTTACGTTGGGTCTATGACCGCTGGTGCTTCAATCTGGTGGTACCTGGCTGCACCTGGTGGCCCACAAGTCTCCTTTTGGCAATTGGTCAGTACTCCCGTGGTCCGGTGTGTAGTAAAAGCGAAAACCGCCATGTTTTTCGCTCGCACAGCACCATTTAGAAAGCCTGCCTCCTGTGTTGTCCTGCTGGAAATTTCTTTCGAAAATTTCAACTTTTATTTGAGAGCCAGCCCCTTGAAATCTGCATCATTTTATTATTTTGAGCACGAACTGTGATGCGCCTGCTCCTTTTCTCTCTTTTTCTTTTGATAAGAAAAAAAGAACGATTTGCAGAGAGCCGTGTCTGGTTGATATTGGTGTCGGTAGAATATAATATATTTGTATACGTCCCAGTAGAAAATTGCATGTAGGTTTATACAAGTGTTTTTGTGAGATGTATTCCACCAGCAGAAGACGATCTGTTTTGGCGATGATCACTGAAATGGATTCCGTTTACGCAATAATATATATGACTTTATCAGTGGAGTCTTAGTTTATGCATATATGTTTTAATTTTATTCATACATTTGCCAAATAACATATATATTAGTACCATGTGACACAGTATTCAAGGTAACTGCTTTGGTTAAGTGTTAATCCTTTTAAGTTTCTCGAAAATATTGTTGGAAATCTGTTTAAACAAATCTTCACATTAGTTTTGCAGTTGTTTAATTTCGAGAAATTTTGTCCTCTCCCTTGTTTAATTCTCATTGTACATTGCACACTGGTTTTGTTGGTAACTTTGATTCAGTCTCTGCGTGATATTATTGAACAGCTGTATCTCTAGTTATAAAAACATATTGTCTCATGAGGATACCGTATAATTGAACATACATACACTTACAAGTTTTTCTGGTCAGGGGTGGAAATTGCACTGTTGCCTGCAAATTGAACATGCGAAAGCCTTAATGTTATTTTCTAAAATAAAAACTGTTTAAAAAGTTTTTTTTTAAACTTGTATAAATATAATACATTAGAGGGTTAAACAGTATATCTGTATGTCATACAATCAGATGTTGCAATTCTACACCCCTGATAAAACCACAAATTTATCCTTCTGACTAGATTATGCAAACGATGTAATAATATTTGGGAGAGTTTCCGGAAGTTTAGTTTGTTGGATAAAAACCAAGGTTTATAGGTTAAAATGCATTTTATTCATTAAAATGCAAAATAAACTCCACTAGATCCCTTACCAAGATGTGTAGATGAAATAAGAAAAACCAACAAATATTATATTTATGTTCACCACAAATGGCAGTAGTTAGTCTGTAACTGACCGTGGTCCCTGTGTTAACAGCGTACGTTGGCATAGCAACCGTAGCGTCTGCATCTTGGTGGTTTATGTACGCTGAAAATGGACCTTCCATGACCTGGTGGCAGCTGGTTAGTTACCCTGTTTTTTACACTTTTCACACCAGAAAATTGTTGCCATTTCCGAACAGATATTTATCGTGTGTCGTACAGTAGTGTTCTCGTGTCAACATGCATGAATGTTAATCGGTGTTAGTTTCACTTGTTGCGATACCCTGAAAGCTGGACGTCTCTGTAATTGGTGTAAACGGCATTTTTCACTAACGAGTGTCATCACAATTCAAAACAAATTTGTCACAACTTAACAAAATAATTCTCACTAAAGAATCACATTTCCAATCAATCACAATCGAAAGAAAAACCCTCAATTTTTCCACGTAATTTCAAGTTGCAGTAGCATGCGCATGTTATTGAAACACAGCTTGCGAATGTGAATACTTATATGCGCTCGATCTCATGCATTTAACCATTTGTTTAATATAACATTTCGTCAAAAACTTAACCATTGCATTCTACTAAACCTGTTTTCTAGAAGAAAATTTCAGTTTAACCTTCATGCATGTTGCAATGATATTTTGCATACTGACATTTCAAATCATAAAATTTATATTAACTGTTTAATTGTCAAACTTAAACTTTCCAACTTTTTTTTAAATTCCAATTAAAAGTGTTTAAAGTTTTAAATAATGTAACTAATATTTAAACGCTTTCAGTCAACTGACTTTTTGTATTAAAAAAAATATATTTCTTGATGAATGTACCATCAAAAAGCAAGATTTCTTATTTTCACCCGTCTACACCACCATAGACGCATTATATGTCATGCTCCACTCAACCGGAGAGCTTTGAAGGCATCGAATGCAAGATATTCGAGGATCCCCACCCAATGACCATGGCTTTATCTGTGTTGGTTACCATTGAGATGCTGAATGCTTTGAACAGGTTGGTTGACACATGGTGGAAGCTATTTTACATTTTTCTAAGGCATTCATAGTATTGCTATTGCAAAACTAGAAATTACGGCAACAACTTTTCAGTCAAAGCCAACTTTAGTTGATCTAAATAATCATGCATTTTGTGGTTGTATCGGTTACAAGTCTTGTTTTATTTTTAGTTTATATTATGATGCTGATTATATTTTATATAGTTAAAATCTTACAGATAATTCTACAGACCTTGTTTTGCCCGATACATTTATCAAAAATCCTTTTCATTTATTTCTTTGTATAACCTCCCGGTTTCCCACAGCGTATCAGAGAACCAGTCTTTGTTCCGGATGCCTCCATGGCAGAACATGTGGCTCATTGGAGCAATCTGCCTCTCAATGACTCTTCATTTCATGATCCTTCACGTTGACCCTCTCCCAGTGAGTTTCTCAGCTTTTTATATCGGGATCCACATAATTAGTTTGAAAATAGGATACTGGTAGTTCGTAAAAGTTTGCAAATTTATTGCTGGAAAATGTTTTAAAAATATATCTTTTTAATGTAAATTTCTTTAATCTGATGGTATCAAATAGCATAATTAATATACTTAGTTTACGGTGTAACATAGGGTGTGAGATGCAACTTCAAACAAGCCATGGTAGCACTTTTCATAATTATCTGTTTCAGAAATAACTAAAATTGCACCAGAAAATTTTGATTTTTTCCCAATTTCCACCGTCATTCAAAGTTCCTATTACCCAGGAAAAAAATTGATTAAATAATGCAACCACCACCCTTCCCTCCACAGATGGTGTTCCAGATCTGCCCACTCAACTGGACCGAGTGGATGATGGTGTTGAAGATGTCGCTCCCAGTTATCATCATCGATGAAGGGATGAAGTGGATCGCAAGGAATTTCGTTGAAGGTACAGAGGACTTTCGTGTTTATCATCAGGAGTGTTGGAATATAAGAATCAGGCCGGTCCTGAAACAGATATAAATGGTGGAAAGAACTATCTTTCAGTTTTAAAGCTATTGATGAGGCTATACTAGTTAAGTCTTTTTTCAATTTAGTTTTCGTTAACAAACAAGTTTTCTGCTATAAGAAATTTAAAGGTAAAATAAACAAAACTATTCACAAGAAAGGAATGGTTTGAACTAAGTTCAGGTTAGGGTTAGGTAAGCGATAGTGGCAGGGTCAGGCTTAGTGTGGTTTATTAGAAAACGAAGTTTTGTCCATTTATTGCACAGGGCTCTTATTACGTAACAAAGCGCCTTGTTTCTTCAATGGCTCTTTAATTTGGAAAGTTATGTGTTCCATTTCTTCTTAATTTAATTTTTAGTAACGAGGCTATTCAGTGTATCACAGCCCTTTTAGCAGATTTCAGGAAATGTATGCCCAGGTGTACGTATAGGTGTACGCATAAGTTCCCGTAGTAGTTTGACTATTAATATCAGTTACTCAATTGTCCTCTGCAAACAGTTAAAGTACAATGTGTGCAGGACGTCAACTTTGCAGAGAAGTTCAAACAAAGGTTCAGACAGCCAAATTTACTCAGCGCAGTGAGTTAGTCCGTATTAACAAGGAGAGCGCTGACTATTATGAAGGTGAATTCTGAATGCAGATTTCCGTTAAGCTCTCTCAGATATTTCAAATGATACCTCCATGTTTTGTAATATGTCATGCAGTTAATCTTAAAACGGCTGTTGTTTTGCGCATTTGTACACATATACCACCCAATAACCGTTATCTTAAGCGGAACCAATAACTCAAGATGAAAACAAATGGATGGTTAATCATTTTTAGTAATGTCAAATAGTTTGCTACAATATTTCCCGATATGCCTAACTATGCAGTATTTGGACTTACAATTTACGCCATTTTTCAATCCCGGGAATACGTGTCAAAATCTATTATCGGCTAAACAATCAAACTGCAAGCATGTGGTAACTTACCTTTGTTTCAAGTGTGAATTTCCCCTTCGCTTAAACAAAAAATTCACTTCGGGTCCTACAAAATTTACAGCTGTTTTTTTAATTAATAATCCAAAATTACGTGTACACCTTCCTATACCAACATATAAAACACTTTTGTACTTGTAGGTGGCGGAGCCAAATTTGGCGACAAGAAAAAACTGGAATAAACTGGTTCTCCTCGGTTTCCATCATTTAAAACAACTCCAAAGAAGGTCGATGTGCAAAATATTAAAAAATTAAACTGCAACTTGGCTGCCGTATCAAGATGATGTATTTCGTTGTTTGTTTTATTTATTTCACTCAGTTTTAGGCTAATTACGAAACGAAACTCCTGTGTTCCTATTTTACGTGTCGTTTTCTGTTTTAGCGGTTGTTTTTGTTGTACGCAGTCGTAGATATCTTCCTGGTATAAAATTAAAATTAGCGCCGAATTTTTAAAACACCATTATGGATACAGTTTCGTGCAGTATCGTTTGCAATTTCCCTTCCCAAAGACAGTTAACACACCCGACATTAAACTGCTTTGATTTTGCACTGTCCAACAAACAAGAAACTCCCAAAATAACCTAAAACTTCATTTTTATTTCTTTAAAACAAAATACATGATTGACTGTAATGGCCTATTAGAAGCAAGCCGTTATTGTTCAATACTTTTTTGCGCTTTACAAAAAAACGTTTTGTAAAATTCACATTTCGATAGCTATCTAATACATAAGTTTATGTACATATTCTAGATGTTCACTATTGTTTAGCATGGAGTTTAATATTGTGTTTTGTTATTTCACCAACTTTTTAAAGGCCTTAAGAAGACCGCAATCATTTTTCCCACCTTTAATTTTCGCTACAAAACGGTTGCATTTCAACACCCAAATGCCGTTTCTGAAGATTTCAATTAATATGCCGTCCTCGTAGTTGCATTTCAATCATTGTAATAACAAAAACGGACAGTTTTCACTCTACTGTGCTTGGTGTAATAGCCGGGGCGTGCATGATGTAGAAATTTCGCTGTATCTGCTGGTCTTCTGCAAATAATTTGGTCCGCATTATCTCACGTTTTATTTTGTTCACCTGAATAAAATGTATGGTTTAAGATTTTGAGTGCATTATCTGCAGTTCGTTTCTGACCCTGTGTCTCGACGATTGCGAGGTCGAAACAAGAGCCGGTTACTTGCTCTATAGGTCTCGTGAAAAGTTAAATAACGAGCTTAGCGGTCGCGCATTTTTTAACAAATTGATGTTGAAAGCTTCTCAATTGATCTAGCATTTGAAAGTCTGTCTGTTTCTACTCGAAATCGTATAGCTAAAAAAAACGATGATTCACATTTTCAGTTTTACTAAAAAAATTAAATTACTCAAATCCACGTCGATTTACTATTTATATAAATGGCGAAAAATATTAAAACGCAGGAATACGTAAGTTGTTTGAAATAGAACTAAATTTGCGTTTAAAGATATTGAATAAACCCAGTCGATCGCCACGCATATTTATTACTTTGCATTTTGATATAGCCGGTTCTAGCAAAAGATATAGGGTGAAGTTCTACGAAATTATATTCCTTCAATCCAATACAAACTTGCCTCCTAAAAATGCGACTATAAGAAGTTTTAGATTTCATCACAGGTTAAAGGTAGAGAATAAACAATCAACACCCTTTTCTTCATCCTGCTCACTCTTACAGAACTGCACAGCTGAACAATAAACTGGCGCGAAGCTTAGTCTATGCTATTTGGCGCCATGCATAGATATGGGGTTACCCCACTGTTACTCAGTGACACAAATAATTTACATATCATGATAATCAGGAACCACAAATCATTTCCGGTGCTGCATTGAAATAACTAAAATTGATGATAGGCCATACTATAACGACTTGTCCGGCCCGTTGGTCTAACGGTTAAGTGCGTCGCCTTTCAATCGAAAGGTTGAAGGTGCGAAACTGGTCGCTAGCTAGTCGGTTGTGATCTTGGGCAAGGCACTTTACGGACATTGCGTGAACCCAGCGGATTAATGGGTTCTACCAAATTGAAGGAACGTGTCGATCATATACAACACACTGCAATAGTTCCGGTAACCCGACGATGGGCGCGAGGTGATCTGACGATTGCCCGTGTGTTAACCCCCTTGGTTTTCTTTTGCCACGTTTTCTACTAAGCACAAATTATTAAGGAGAAAAGTCCAACAAAAGAACGCAATGATTTAAAATTTTTTGCATACATACTACCAATCGCAGATCGATGCTCACTTTCCTCGTTATTTTATATAAATACAGCATCACTTTAATAATTGAAGTCTTCGTCGTAGAAACAAGACAATTCAAACATTAATGATGTCAAATACATGTTATATACCTAGACTTACGCATCGAAAAAATATCACGCGAGCTTATGTGTACATAACTGTCAAAATGTAAACAGTAATCGGAATCCATTAAAAATCTGGATATTTATTGATTCACTTCCTCCGTTTTGACTGTACAATGTCAATATCTGCTATAGACGTCAGTTTACACATTGCGTAGTGTAGTTTAACAGGGCGTTCGACGTTGTGTTGATCTTGGAGTAAAACAGCCGTAACCCAACACTAATTTCAGTATGGTACGGGCCTATTGATCGAACATAGTGAAATTTGCCTCGTATGTAGGTGTAAATAAATAGATTTACCAGTCGTTATAATATCAGATAAGGAATAATCATATCTAAGTCGACTGATTTTTTTAAATACGAGTATTGGCATGATAAGCATGTTCATTTTGCGCTCATACTTGATGGAGCTTAACAAAAATAGCCTATTAATGCAGTCGTATGGCTTCATCCAATAAGTCAGTCAGGTTCCTCTTTCGGGCCCAGTAAACAATATGATCTTACTATTTAATGTATGCGGTTTATTATAAATCAGTGTTATAGAACTCTCATGTTGAATTAAGTACAGTCTGATAGATGTCAGAACATATGGTATCTACAGCCTAGAATATATTTCCACAGAAGGCGATGACAAAAATTTAATATGTTATTAAGATTCTTTTGTCAAAGATGTTATTCTTTAGTGTTGTAAAGCAAAAGTTCAGCGGGGAGCTCTCAATAATCTCCCCTTGTTTAATTACCTGCCACCTCTGCAGCAGTTATCACCTCCAGGTCACAGCACGGCCAGGAGTACCATTTAGCACGTGATGGATTCAGTCGGCGTATATAAGAACTGTCGCTGCCTACAATATTCACAGTAGCTCGTCGTCTTCAACTACGACTGGTCTAAAAGTATTTATTTTATAAATATTGCAGCAGAGCTTAATACAACCAGCGAAGTAATAGGCTACCTGTTAAGAAAATATCAGTGTGTAACGTACAGCAATCAATTCATATATTGATGTAACTGCATTACAATGCATTTAATGCCATATATATTTACTTCCAATAGATCTACGGGTTTTATTCATTTGAGTTCACGTAAGTTTGAGTGTTGATTTATCGCGTCCCTACAAAATGGAGAACGCATACAGCAAAAGATCCGAAGAGGTTCTGAGCTACTTCAATGTATCTCAGACTCTTGGTCTTAGTGATGAACAAGTAAAGAGAAACCGTGCAAAATATGGACCCAACGGTGAGTGCTGTTTTTATAAAATGTTTTGTTTTTTTATAAATCAATGTTGTTCACCACAAATCTAATTGACATTATATTGTTATGTTGCAGAGTTGCCAGCAGAAGAGGGTAAGCTAAAATCATTTCTTTAATAATTAGGTAATAACAGATTGGGCAAACATAAATATGCGTTGTATATAACAGGTAAATCCCTCTGGCAAATGGTTGTTGAGCAGTTCGAAGATCTTCTTGTACGAATTTTACTTCTTGCTGCTATCATTTCATTCGTAAGTTACAATCCTTGATATATTTTGCACACAAGATAAAAGCATCTAGCCTAACTGTTCAAATGTCTTAGGTCTTGGCGTTGTTTGAGGACGGCGAAGAATCAATCACCGCATTTGTTGAACCGTTTGTAATTCTACTCATTCTCATTGCAAATTCTATCATTGGAATATGGCAGGTAAGTTTTTAACGATGTCTTTTTTCTGTTTTTTTAAACCAATATCTTAATGTAGGAACGAAACGCCGAAAGTGCGATCGAAGCTTTGAAGGAATACGAACCAGAGATGGGAAAAGTAATTCGACAAGACAGATCAGCAGTTCAGAGAATCCGTGCTAAAAATATGGTACCTGGTGACATTGTCGAAGTATCAGGTAAATTAAATTACCCACTAAGTGTGCTTAATCGCTATTACAAAACATAACCAATTATGATGTTTCCAGTTGGTGATAAAGTTCCAGCTGATATTCGCCTCATTGCAATCCACTCAACAACACTCCGAGTTGACCAAGCTATTCTCACTGGTAAGATTATAGATACAAGTCACGGAATAGATAAAAACGCTTAAACGATGTAAACAACGTTGTAATGTTTAGGTGAAAGCGTGAGTGTGATCAAACATACTGATGCCGTTCCCGACCCTCGAGCTGTCAATCAAGATAAGAAGAATATGCTATTCTCCGTAAGTAAAAGAACATATAAGAGAATATATAAAAAAACGAACCATAATGGTACAAAAATAACAACATATTTTACAACAGGGAACAAACATCGCATCAGGAAAAGCAACCGGTATTGTTGTTGGAACTGGTAGCAACACGGAAATCGGAAAGATCCGAGACCAAATGGCAGAGACCGAGGCTGAGAAAACACCATTGCAACAAAAACTCGATGAATTCGGACAACAGCTTTCCAAGGTAAATATCTCGTTTAGCAAAAACTAACCTTTTTTCTAACATCATTTAATGGTCTTGTAGATTATCACCGTAATCTGCATTGCTGTGTGGGCAATCAACATCAGTCACTTCAACGATCCAGTTCACGGTGGATCTTGGTTAAAAGGAGCAATCTACTACTTTAAAGTAAGTCGAATAGTTGGTCCTGTAGAAAGAAGTTATTAATATTAGTCACAGCATTTAACCAAAATCGTAAGTTACAGATATTTCAAATAATTATAATCTTATAGATCGCCGTGGCTTTGGCTGTTGCTGCAATCCCTGAAGGTTTACCAGCCGTCATCACAACTTGCTTGGCTCTCGGCACCAGCCGAATGGCGAAAAAGAACTCGATCGTTCGAAGTCTTCCATCCGTTGAAACACTCGGCTGCACCTCCGTTATCTGCTCTGACAAAACCGGAACTCTCACGACCAACCAGATGTCTGTGTGCAGGGTAGGTTGCAATGAAAAGTTGAATCGAATGTTAAGTAAAGTTGCAAATCTAAAATTCGCTTTCTTAGATGTTCGTTGTTGACAAAGTTATGGCGGACGGAGCAGCTTTCCACCAATTCAACATCTCTGGATCCACCTACGAACCAATCGGTGAAGTCACAAAGGACAACAAAAAGATTAAAACTTGCGAGTATGATGCACTCGTTGAATTGTCCACTATCTGCGCTCTTTGCAACGATTCGTCCCTCGATTATAATGAGGTTGGTAAAAGTTTACTCTTTAATACGACACCAGGGCACCTATACTAATTTTTATTTTTAGTCAAAGGGCATCTACGAAAAAGTTGGAGAAGCAACTGAAACCGCTCTTACTGTGCTTTGTGAAAAGATGAACGTTTTCAACACGAATGTTGCCTCAATTAGCAAATCGGATCGATCGGTCGCTTGCAACACTGTAAGTCATTGATTGCACTGACGACCTTGATGTATTATATCCGTGTCGATCACATTCTCAATCTCTTCATCTTTCAAGGTTATCAAAAGCATGATGAAGAAAGAATTCACCCTCGAATTTTCACGAGACCGAAAATCGATGAGCGCTTATTGTCGACCAACTGCTCCATCATCTATCGGACCCAAGATGTTTGTCAAAGGAGCACCAGAAGGTAAAAGACAACCTATTTAAAAATGCAATGTGATCAGAAAATCGCTCCATTTGAAATGTTTAACACGATTCTTTTTGGGTAGGTGTGCTGGATAGATGCACTCACGTTCGTGTCGGTAAACAACGTGTCCCAATGACTGCTGAAATCAAGCAAGAAATTCAAAGTTTGGTAAAGGAATATGGAACTGGTCGAGATACATTGAGATGTCTGGCCTTAGGAACAATTGATACTCCACCAAGCCCAAGCCAAATGGATCTCGGAGATTCAACCAAGTTCTTGGAATATGAGGTAAGCGAATAAATAACCTCTACTCAATTGTGTTTGTTTAAAAATAGTCAACTTACACAACTACTTTTCACAGACTGGCATCACATTTGTTGGAATCGTTGGTATGCTCGACCCACCACGATTGGAAGTATTCCAGGCTGTACAAGATTGTAGAAAAGCTGGAATCCGTGTCATTGTAATCACTGGTGACAACAAAGCTACAGCTGAAGCCATCTGCAGACGTATTGGCGTGTTTGGAGAAGATGAAGACACTACAGGTTTGTACGCTCATCAAATATTCTAATAGAATATGGTTTTATTTATAAATGTCTAAATTCCATTTCAGGAATGGCTTTCACTGGACGAGAGTTTGACGACCTTAGTGTAGCTGAACAGGCCAAAGCATGTCTTCGAGCTCGACTTTTCGCTCGAGTGGAACCAGCTCACAAGAGCAAAATTGTCGAATATCTTCAAGCAAATGGTGATGTTACCGCCATGACCGGTGATGGCGTAAACGATGCTCCAGCTTTGAAAAAAGCAGAGATTGGAATCGCCATGGGAAGTGGTACCGCCGTCGCTAAAAGCGCATCCGATATGGTTCTGGCCGATGACAACTTCACATCGATCGTAGCAGCAGTAGAAGAAGGCCGAGCCATCTATAACAACATGAAACAGTTTATTAGATACCTTATTTCATCAAACATTGGAGAAGTCGTCTGGTAAGTTTTACTACTCAACAACGTACTTTCGTTTCTTCCATTTCTCACCCAATCCTGTTATTTCATTCAGCATCTTCTTGGCTGCTGCTCTCGGAGTTCCTGAAGCTTTGATTCCTGTCCAACTTCTGTGGGTAAACCTTGTTACTGATGGACTCCCTGCTACTGCTCTTAGCTTCAACCCAGCTGATATTGATATTATGGATAAAGCACCCCGATCTACCAAGGACTCTTTGATCAGTGGATGGCTTATGGTCCGATATTGTGTTGTAGGAGGTAAGTTTAAACTTTAGTTCTTATCAAGTGCAACTTATTATTGCTTTTTCTGACAATGCAAATTCCAAAGGTTACGTTGGATTTGGAACTGTCGGTGCTTCACTTTGGTGGTTCATGTACGCTCCAAACGGACCACAACTCACTTGGTGGCAAATCGTGAGTTATCTACATTAGCCATTAAACAACATTAGAACTAGGACACACATTAATCTATTCCGTTTTATAGACTCATTTCATGTCGTGCTCAACTCAACCAGAAGACTTTGAAGGAATCTCTTGCAAGATTTTCGAAGATCCCCACCCAATGACCATGGCCTTATCTGTGCTTGTCGTGATTGAATTGTGTAACGCACTCAACAGGTTAGAATATGTTGAAACTAATTTTAATTTTAGGAAGAATAATAAACTGTAGTTTTTATAACAAAAAATAATCTTCCCAGTGTTTCGGAGAACCAATCCATCATCCGTATGCCACCATGGAAGAACGTTTGGTTGGTTGGAGCTATTGTTCTCTCACTTGTTCTTCACTTTGTTATTCTTCATGTCGATCCACTCCCGGTAACTACCATTTACCAATTAAACAACTCAAAGTATATGTTTATTCTGTATAACGTTTATGTTTTTTTAGATGGTCTTCCAAATCTGTCCCCTTGACTTCACTGAGTGGTTGATGGTGCTGAAAATCTCTCTTCCAGTCATATTTGTTGACGAAGGACTGAAATTTGTCGCCCGAAACTACATCGAAGGTAGGTTGATTTCAATTATTTTATTTTCACATCTGATATACCACCTGCACTGCTAATTTTCACCAACCATTTTGTTTTCAGTATCACCAGACACGAAGAAATCGCAATAGACAATCATTCCTCTGCTATCACCAAATGTCTCAAAGTCACTTCTTAAACTAATCTAAGTCGTTTTAAATTACCGTTGCCTTCTTTATTTACAATTCACTGATTTGATATATTTATATTTATCGGTACACCGAAATGACTGTGTTAATAAGCATGTATACACAACTGACACGTTTGTATGGTGCCATTAAATTGAATTTATTTATTTGAAAGTTTTGCTTTATATCAAAGTCCTAACACAAGAAAATAATAAATTTGTTATTTTGCCAATTTCATCTTCAATTTAATACCATGCTGAAATCAGTCTTGGTAACAGAATGATAAAAAACAATTATAATTTAATCCCGGTAATGTAAAAACGCCGAAAAATATTACACATGCAATAGTCAGCATATTTCTTACGAAGTCACGCTAACATCGTCGGATTACTGGACTTATTTCAGTGTATTGCGTATGATTAAGGCATTCCTTAAGTTTTAGTATTGTCCATTTAGTCAATGGGTTTAGGAAAATGTTCGTCAACAGCCTTTTGCTTCAGCTCTCTTTTGCCTTATACTGAACGTTGCAGGACAAATGTTAGTCGCGTTTTATTCTAGATTAGATTCTCCAACCTCTAAGAGGCTGGTCCAGTCACCCTGTGTTATAGTCAACCGTGTGGTATAGCGGTATTTAGGAGTTTTATTCTCTTGAACGAATTATTCTCTCGAAAAATATAAACTTACTGTACAAAATGGACTGTCACTTAAAATCCTGTCCAGGAATAAATTTTTTGCTTAAACATTTTGAACAGTTACACGCCTCCATCCGAACCTTTTTCCGATTAAAACAGCGACACAAAGCACAAACAGCTGTATTTCAGCTTTAATAGAATTTTACAAAACTGCGCGGCTAGATGAAAACATCTGCGACAAGCCTAGTACCTGCTGCTTCCACCGCAAAAAAACAAAGGGATTTCATCACAACTTTTACTCAGCAAATAACTTATTTAAAAACAATGACTAAGAGAGTACGACTTGTCAGATCAAGCCGCACAAAGAGCTGTATTAATAGGTTATGGGCAATTTATAATAGTGAAAAATTTTGTATTTACCGACACAAGTAATTATGCCAGCAAAAATATAGATCAAGAATGTTAACCACGTGTTATTTGCCGCTATTGAGCGAATTACATTTTGAGTGTACGCCATATGATTGTACAGGCCGAGCGATTTGGGTCAAAATATATTAAGTATATTTTGTACATAGTTTATATAGTTTTTTTTGCTAAAAAAAAACGAACAGGTTCACCGTAGTACCAAACCAATTTTGATGTTAAAGATATCTTTGTCACCACCCAGCGGACCCCTCAAAAACTCCTAATTGACACTACATTAAAATATGATAATAACAAATGATTATTAATAAAACGACAATTGATTTAAATTGACACTACCCTAAAACATTAATTAACTAATGACTATCCATAAAACGATAGCAACTGCCAGATTTTGTAAATTGTTATAACGGCGATGAGAATATTTTGCAGTGCCATGACCTGTCCATGAAGTAAACGACCTTTAATTAAAATTGGGGCATTCTGTTACACAGAAAATTCGTCATTAGTTTAACAGCCAAATTTAATTAGTTGTTTGCTTGTTTAGCGAATTACCTAAGGCTACACCACAAACTTCGGTTTATGCATATATAGATTACATTAGCTAACAATTGTAGAAGTTATAATCTGGTTTAAGTTATTCTGGTAGGACTAAACAACTCTTGTTAAGCGCTCAACGAATCTATTAAGTTATTTGTGTATAGCTTTTATTAAATCCATTATTTCATTTATAGCTCTAGCTATCATGGGCTTGGGCCGACACTTTTTCATTGACCCAACAAGTCGAACTATAAATGCCGTTCGCCTATTCAGTTGTAAATCTATGTATACCTGGCAACGATGGTGAGATGTTAAGCTGTGATGTTTTAAACGCCTTGGTTAAATACTTGTGTTTATTGTTGGTTGTATCTCCGAGAATCATTTGGATTGGGCTTGGTGAAGTATCAATTGTTTCAAAGGCAAGACATCTCCATGTATCTCGACAGTTCTTATATACGACGACTGAATCCATCACGTGCTAAATAGTACTCCTGGGCGTGCTGTGACCTGAAGGTGATAACTGCTGCAGAGGTGGCAGCCAATTAGGCGAGGAGTGGTTATTGAGATCTCCCCACTGAGCTCTAATGACACAACCCTTTGAGAACCCCATAGCTATGACAACGGAACCTTATATTAAATTACATCTTTGTTGTAAAGTTGTAATTTGTTATGTGTTATACAAAACGCTGGGCATTTAAACACAAACATGTGTTAAAACTATACAGTGTTAACCACGTTGTCAACCACTACCATTCATAAAACATATATTGACTGTACGCTATATGTTTATGCAATAAAGTGGGCATTCTAACCAAACTGCTATATTTTATATACTGTCTATATATTGCTTGTTTCTACAAGCAGAATCGGAAGGTCGAAATCAGGAAGGTCGAATTAAATGCACTGGATGTTATCATACTGATAATCGTAAGATTACCTCGCCCGTCGAGTTACTGGAGCTGTTGTAGAATACTGTGTATGATTGCGACTTTATCAATTTTTGTAGAACCCACACCACTGGATCGGTGCGAAGTCCGCTAAGTGCATTGATTACATTAATTCTATTCTTCGTCCCATATACAAAGGACGCAAACTTAGCTCACATTTTTCAACATATTACTTTTTGTAAATCATTGTATTCAACTAAATTAACTAAAATTGAATTAATTGTGTATGCTTTTAGTCTATTTACGAACGATGTTACAAAAGTAATCCTTTGATTTTCTGTGAATTATGGCGCCGAAACTTACTCACCCAAAATTGAATTAAAGTGTGTAATGTTGATCCACCTACCAAAGATGTTAATACGGTAATCATTTTTTTAATTACTTTTGATTTTCGAATTTTTAAACCCGCACGCGTAGATGGGATTGCCCTGTTCATCCGAAATCATCCTCAAATCGGAATAAAACCTTCATATATATATATAACTAACTATATATATATAAGTATGTGTACTTTTATTCGCATCAACCACGCAACAACACAGCGGTTTAAAACGATAAAATTTGCCAGCACTTCCAGCCTCTAAGGGCTTCCGGGTTTATATATATATATAGTAGGATATTACGTAGCGTGTTGTTTTTCAGGTATTGTTCCACTGGAGTACAGCGTGGCACGCCCTCCCTCGTCGTACACGCTACTATTCTCTATGTTAAAAAGTTATAAAAAAATGTATATAAAAAAAATGTGCGTGACGATTTTATAATAAGTTAAAAAAATAAGAATAAAATAGAAAAAAACGTTTAAAATTGCAGAGGGGTAAGGCTTGGTGACCAGGCCACGTCTTTGTCGGGGGTTGGAGTTGATCGATGGTGTGGAGCCTGCAGGGTGGAATTTTGCCAGGGGCCGTGAGCCAGTCCGACCAGGACTAGGGTCGGGGCAAAGGGGAATGGGACAAAGGGTGGAATTTAAACTAAGTAGCTTTGAACAGAATTGGTTTACAAGGGCCGACCGGGGTTTGAAGATTTAACAGGGACGTTTTGGTTAGAAGTTGAGAAATATAATGCTAGCCAGTGGCGCGGACGGCGACTATTTAATCTTAACCTTAAAGTCGTCCGCACAATGGCCGGACCGTCACTGATGCTTAACAACGGGGCGGAAGAGGACGGGTTCGTGTCGTCAGCCGTGTACGGAGGGTAGGGGCCTACGGGTACTATTTTAAAGTTAAAGAGTTATATGATGAATTGGTGGGAAGACGATACAAAGCAACTTCAGCGCTCCTCCGCGACTTAAATCAATTGTTTTAATGTAAAAATACTTTCTTTACATTCGAGCTTGTCTAGATCAGTATATTTAATGCTTTATATAAACACGATAGAACATCTCAATGATGTTTAAAGCGATATTAGCTGATGTAGACAAAATATAGAATATGAACTAATACGATGTATATGGCAAATATACTTGTGGCGCATGTGGCTGCCACAACTTTGATTTCTGCTAACCTGGGAATAAGTCAATCACTCACTTAGTTCGCTCTGTTTGTGTGTATTGTAAATGGGAAAAATATTTTTAGGTTTTAAACGCCTGAAAGGCTTTACCCTTTTTATTGAACCTTACCGAAGAATAAAATTAATATGGTAAATGCACTTATCGGACATCGCATAAAATTTATATGGTGAATGCACTTAACGGACATCAGGGTTATTACACACTTTGCATTTTCTCGTTCACGAGGATAAAACGCATCGGTAATAATACTTTTACTACAAATGTATAGCATGTTTAAGGTTATGCTTTAAACAATTATAACTGTAATCGGTCTAAAAACGTTATGGAGGTGTCCAAATCTAACAACAGTTTCTACTGTTTAACTAAACACGAATAAAACAAGTTTGGCTTGTTAACTTAAGGCTAATCCGATCCTGCTTTTAAAAACATATCAGCATGTACAAAGTGTATAAAATATAGCGGTTATAGGCCTATAGCATAAACATATAGCGTAAAGTCAATATGTGTATTTCATAAATGATGGTGTTTGGTTGACATTTTCTAGTTTTTGCACAAAAAAATGTATCTGCTACTGTTCAATATATAATGTTGTATAGTCAGGGCAAAAGTTCAGCGGGGAGCTTTCAATAATCATCCCTCGCTAAGTTGGCTGCCACCTCTGCAGCAGTTATCACCTCCAGGTCACAGCACGGCCAGGAGTACCATTTAGCACGTAATGGATTCAGTCGGCGTATATAAGAACTGTTTCTGCCTACAATATTCACAGTTGATCGTCGTCTTCAGCTAAGACTGGTCTAGAAGCATTTATTTCAGAAATAGACATATGCGAGTTTGACAGGTATAACTACAACGAGGAAAAAAACGGCTCCAAAAATAGCGTGTTAAATAAAGCAGTCTTTTAATATAAAACGGTCAAAAATAACTGCAGTAGTTCAGTGACATACATATATTTGCTTTAAATAGATCCACGGGTTTTATTCATTTGAATAGGTAAAATTTTAGTGTTGATTCCTAACTTCCATTTCAAAAATGGAGAGCGCATACAGTAAAACATCCGAAGAGGTTCTGGGCTACTTCAACGTATCTCAGACTCAAGGTCTCAGTGATGAACAAGTAAAGAGAAACCGTGCAAAATATGGACCCAACGGTAAGTTCTGTTTCTATAAAATGTTTCGTTTGATAAATCATAATTGTTTACAACAAATCTAATTGATATTATGTTGTTATGTTGCAGAGTTGCCAGCGGAAGAGGGTAAGCTAAATTCATTTCTTTGATAAATGTGGTAACAACGGAATAGGCAAATATAAATATGCGTTATATATTACAGGCAAATCCCTCTGGCAAATGGTTGTTGAGCAGTTCGAAGATCTTCTTGTACGAATTTTACTTCTTGCTGCCATCATTTCATTTGTAAGTTTATTTTAATTCATTGTATGCAGACATGCTTTTAGTACAATACATATAAAAATAAAATAAATCTCTTAGGTCTTGGCTTTGTTTGAGGACGGCGAAGAATCAATCACCGCATTTGTTGAACCGTTTGTAATTCTACTTATTCTCATTGCAAATTCTATCATTGGAATATGGCAGGTAAGTGATTAGCGATGCCCTTTTCCTTGTTCTCTTTTAACCACTCTCGTAATGTAGGAACGAAACGCCGAAAGTGCAATCGAAGCTTTGAAGGAATACGAACCAGAGATGGGAAAAGTTGTTCGACAAGACAGAGCAGCCGTTCAGAGAATCCTTGCTAAAAACATTGTTCCCGGTGACATTGTCGAAGTATCAGGTAAAGTAACCTACCCACTAAGTGTGCTATTACAAAACATAACCAATTATGATGCTTCCAGTTGGTGATAAAGTTCCAGCTGATATTCGCCTCATTGCAATCCACTCAACAACACTACGAGTTGACCAAGCTATTCTCACTGGTAACATTTGAAATTAAAATCGCAGAGTGATTGACTTAAACGATCTAAACAACGCTGTAATGTTTAGGTGAAAGCGTAAGTGTGATCAAACACACTGATGCCGTTCCTGACCCTCGAGCTGTCAATCAAGATAAGAAGAACCTGTTATTTTCCGTAAGTAATAGTAAATATAAATATAATATATAAAAGCGTTATCATGTTCTCTTAGTAAATTAAAACACATTTTGAAACAGGGAACAAATATCGCATCTGGAAAAGCGACCGGCATTGTAATCGGAACTGGTAGCAACACGGAAATCGGAAAGATCCGAGATCAAATGGCCGAAACCGAGGCTGAGAAGACACCACTGCAACAAAAACTTGATGAATTCGGACAACAACTTTCCAAGGTAAATATCACGTTTGGCAAAAACTAATCTTTTTTTAACATCATTTAATGGTCTTGTAGATTATCACTGTCATCTGCATTGCTGTGTGGGCAATCAACATCAGTCACTTCAACGATCCAGTTCACGGTGGATCTTGGTTAAAAGGAGCAATCTACTACTTCAAAGTGAGTTAAACAGATTCTTCTATAGAAAATTATCCCTCCTATATCAATTACTACATCATTTACCAGAAAATAGATCACTCAAACAAATATACTCTTATAGATCGCCGTGGCTTTGGCTGTTGCTGCAATTCCCGAAGGTTTGCCAGCCGTCATCACAACTTGCTTGGCTCTCGGCACCAGCCGAATGGCGAAAAAGAACTCGATCGTTCGAAGTCTTCCATCCGTTGAAACACTTGGCTGCACATCCGTTATCTGCTCTGACAAAACCGGAACTCTCACGACCAACCAGATGTCTGTGTGCAGGGTAGGTGAAAAGAGTTGAATCGAAGATGGATGAGAAATGAAAAGTTGAATCGAATTGATGTTAGTTACAAATCTACAATTTCTCTTTCCCAGATGTTCGTTGTTGACAAAGTTATGGCGGATGGAGCAGCTTTTCATGAATTTAAAATTTCTGGATCAACCTACGAACCAATCGGTGAGGTCACTAAGGACAACAAAAAGATTAAAACTTGCGATTATGATGCACTCGTTGAATTGTCCACTATCTGCGCTCTTTGCAACGATTCGTCCCTCGATTATAATGAGGTTAGTGAAAGTTTTAATCTACAACACGAAACCACCGTTGGTATACATATACTAATATTTCTTATTTTAGTCAAAGGGCATCTACGAAAAAGTTGGAGAAGCAACTGAAACCGCCCTGACCGTGCTTTGTGAAAAGATGAACGTTTTCAACACAAATGTTGCCTCAATGACCAAATCGGACCGGTCGGTCGCTTGCAACGCTGTAAGTCATTTGCACACACGCCCTTGATGTATATCCAAACTTTTAAACAATTTTTTTCAGGTTATCAAGAGCATGATGAAGAAGGAGTTCACCCTAGAATTTTCACGAGACCGAAAATCGATGAGCGCTTACTGTCGACCAACTGCTCCATCATCTATCGGACCCAAGATGTTTGTCAAAGGAGCACCAGAAGGTTTAAATTTCCCATCTTTAAAAACTTTTATCTGATAAAAATAGCTTTTCTGAAAACTTTAACATGATTTTTTGGATAGGTGTGCTGGACAGATGCACTCACGTTCGTGTCGGTAAACAACGTGTCCCAATGACTGCTGAAATCAAACAAGAAATTCAAAGTTTAGTCAAGGAATATGGAACTGGTCGAGATACATTGAGATGTCTTGCCTTAGGAACAATTGATACTCCACCAAGCCCAAGCCAAATGGATCTCGGGGATTCAACCAAGTTCTTGGAATACGAGGTAAGCGAATAAATATAACCTTTACTCAATTGTGGTTTTAAAAAAATTGTCAACTTACGTGACTACTTTTCACAGACTGGCATTACGTTTGTTGGAATCGTTGGTATGCTCGACCCACCACGATTGGAAGTTTTCCAGGCTGTACAAGATTGTAGAAAAGCTGGAATCCGTGTCATTGTCATTACTGGTGATAACAAAGCTACAGCTGAAGCCATCTGCAGACGTATCGGCGTTTTCGGCGAAGATGAAGACACTACAGGTTTGTAAAATATGAATCCTTACAATACATTCACTCACTCAACTTAAACTAAAATTTCAATTCAGGAATGGCTTTTACTGGACGAGAGTTCGACGATCTTAGTGTAGCTGAACAAGCCAAAGCATGTCTCCGAGCTCGACTTTTCGCTCGAGTGGAACCAGCTCACAAGAGTAAAATTGTCGAATATCTTCAAGCCAATGGTGATGTTACTGCCATGACCGGTGATGGCGTAAACGATGCTCCAGCTCTGAAAAAAGCTGAGATTGGAATCGCCATGGGAAGTGGTACCGCCGTCGCTAAAAGCGCATCCGATATGGTTCTGGCCGATGATAACTTCACATCGATTGTAGCAGCAGTAGAAGAAGGCCGAGCCATCTATAACAACATGAAGCAGTTCATTAGATACCTCATTTCGTCAAACATTGGAGAAGTCGTCTGGTAATTATCAGTTTCCAATTATATATCCAGCTTTCCTTAATTTTCCCCGTCTAATCCTGTTTTATTCAGCATCTTCTTGGCTGCTGCTCTCGGAGTTCCTGAAGCTTTGATTCCTGTCCAACTTCTGTGGGTAAACCTTGTTACTGATGGACTCCCTGCTACTGCTCTTAGCTTCAACCCAGCTGATATTGATATTATGGATAAAGCACCTCGATCGACCAAGGACTCTTTGATCAATGGCTGGCTCATGATCCGATATTGTGTTGTAGGAGGTGAGTTTAAACTTTTAATTTTCATCAAGTGCAACTTATTAGTACTTTTTTCTGACAATGCAAATTACAGGTTATGTTGGATTTGGAACTGTCGGTGCTTCACTTTGGTGGTTTATGTATGCTCCAAACGGACCACAACTCACTTGGTGGCAAATCGTGAGTTATCTTTATTAGGCATTTAACCAACATTAACATCAGGACACACATTTATCCATTTTATTTTATAGACTCATTTCATGTCGTGCTCAACCCAACCAGAAGACTTTGAAGGAATCTCTTGCAAGATTTTCGAAGATCCCCACCCAATGACCATGGCCTTATCTGTGCTTGTCGTGATCGAATTGTGCAATGCACTCAACAGGTTAGAATATAATGCAACAATATACTTTTCAGTAAGAATAATACACTGTAGTTCCAATATCATTAAAATAATCTTTCCAGTGTTTCGGAGAACCAATCCATCATCCGTATGCCACCATGGAAGAACGTTTGGTTGGTTGGAGCTATTGTTCTCTCACTTGCTCTTCACTTTGTAATTCTTCATGTCGATCCACTCCCGGTAACTACCCTTAACAAGCTAAAAAACTCAAAGTTTATGTTCATCCTGTATAACGTTTATGTTTTTTTCAGATGGTCTTCCAAATCTGTCCCCTTGACTTCACCGAGTGGTTGATGGTGCTGAAAATCTCCCTTCCAGTCATATTTGTTGACGAAGGACTGAAATTTGTCGCCCGAAACTACATTGAAGGTAGGTTGATTTGAACTATTTTACTTCCACATCTAATTCACCACCTGTATGCCTCACTTCTAATTTTCACCAACGATTTTGTTTTTAGTATCACCGGACATGAAGAAATCGCAATAGACAAACATTCCTCTTTTCACCAAATTTTAACAAAACTCTTCTTACCTTTAACCGTGGCCATGTTTATTTTCATTTCACTGATTTATCTGTTTATTTATTAGCACGATGATTTACTGGGTTATACAACCATGTATAGACAACTGACACGTTGTATAATGCCTTAGTTTACTTATTTAAATAAAAGTTTTGCCTCATAAGCCGTGTGCGCAATATAACAAAATCTAATACATTTTCAATTTTGGTAATTTCTATTTTTATTTACTAGCACGCCGAATTCAGCTCTGACAATATTTTGTGTAAACGCCGTAACTTCACGACTTGGTGCGGCTTCCGGCACCAAACTTTGTAATTTTATTCGAGAGAAGTGGCGGAAACGAAATCTTATATATAACGATTTTCTGAAGATAAATGTAGCGTAGGCCTAAATACTGGTTAAATCCTTTTACCAAAGTTATTGTGACTAAACAGGAGCCTAGTGATTCACACTCCTCTTAACTCGATAAACATGAACTTGCTAGCTAAAATACAAATTCCAAACTTACCGGCAGTTTATGTCCTCTAGTTGTTATTGGCGGTCAGGGTTGATACGGAACGGTGATAAATTAAAATAAAGGAACCAAATAAGTAATTTACGGGTATACATATAAAATAATAAACACTCACCAAACTTTGGATCTAAACGGGACGAAAAATACGGTATCGGATAAAAATGGTATGCTGCAATCTTTACGGTAAGTCGGTAACTGATTCGAAAAGAAAGAAAGTTCTAACATGCGGTCTAGTATAGGCGATTGCAACATAAACTCCCATTGTTACGTATTTCGGTTATGACGCAATTTATGATGTACCATAGAGTGCATAGACCAGTGGTTCTCAAACTTGTTGGAGGTACTGAACCCCGCAAGTTTTATGCGGGCATTCACCGAACCCTTCGTTTAAATTCAAAATATATCTTTTAAAAAACTTGAGCCTAAAGTGAACTATGCATATGTTGCACATAAGATCTTATTACTCCGCTGAACCCCTAATACTGACTCATCGAACCCCTGGGGTTTGATCGAACCCAGTTTAAGAACCACTGGCATAGACGAATGAATAATGGGTCGAGATATCTTACTAAAACAGTGAAAAGATATTGCTTGAACACATAGAATAATGGTTTTCAAAAGTGAAGGAATGTCTTAAAAATCATGTGCAAAACAGTAAAATAGCTCCGGCAACCCAACGGTAAGTCTGTTTAAATGTTAACTTACAAATAGGTAGTCTGACGATTAACCGCGTGATAAGGTCTAAAGATTTGTGTCTTCCTAGTTTTGAGTCCACCACATATTTAATGTCGACCGGACGGCAGTAGCGCGGAGTAAAAGCGGACGAGAAAATCCACATTAAAGAATTTATCCAGTTATAGTCTGATTACTAGTGAGGTGAATTAACGCTAAAGAATTTACACATAGTTATCTTAAATGAGGGCAATTTTTAGATTTTCTAAAAGTAAATTAGACAGTGTTCGATATTACACGTTTTAGGCACAATGTAGACATAAATGTGACTTAAAATTGCGAAGGTGATTTTCTTTGCCATGAAGCTTGACAAGGTAATTTTCCATTACACGCCAAGCAAAGGCGAGGCTCAATATTTAATCACTTCAAGAACATGTAGTTTATATTTGTATTGAATACCGAATAATGAACAATTTAATTTGCTTCTTTCAAAAAACACTTTACATATAGTGAATTTTTGTACCACAAATCTTGGACAGGATTCAACCATTGGTTTTAAAGATCAAGGTGATAACCGAGAACAGTTGTTATAAAACTATCTGCAAGAGATTTATTTAAACCAATGTTTACAGGTTTTTGGGCAAATATCAGGTTTGACACATCACTCCAACCAGGCCCGGTGCTAGGAACCGCGGGGCCCAATTAGAAATGTAATGGCGGGGCCCCTACTCTTCATAGCAAAATTTATGGGTATTTATATATCATAAAATACATACCGGTACATACAAACTACAAAAATAGACATTTAATACTTGCTATAAAACAAATTAAAGGTGGGCCTAATGTGGATGCTTGTTTACGATATATTGTTTTACTTCCAAACATATATATATATATATATATATTGTCTTAGCAACAATATTCATTATGACGTAACAGGCAGACACAGAAATATAAATTTGACTTAGTTACGATGCATAACAAATTGATATTATGGGAAAGAATATTATTTTATTTTACGTTTCAGTAGTATTTTAAACCTCGTAATACAGAAAGACCTCCGCTAGCGCGGGGCCGCTTCAAGGTGCGGGGCCCAATTTGATCTAATCGGTCAAATCGGCTTAAAACCGGCCCTGAAGGTCATGGGTATAAACTTTTCATGTCTTTTTAAAATAAGATTATGTTATATGTGAATAATTAAGACAACAGTTTATTTTTTACAGTAGGTATTAAATGTTTAAAAAGTTTGTGGTTACCACTCTTTCGTTAGTCACAGAGTACGCCCGTATCAGTCAGTAGTAGCTATTTAAAGTAAAGCCATACGTCACCAAGGCTGTCTTAAGTTGCTCATACGTAAAGTTCACCACATTTTTGTGGAATAACTGACTTTATGATAAAAAAAACACTCCCGACTAAAGAAATCACAACTATAACTGCTCACAAAGTAAAGAAACTTAAATCATGGTGGAAATGCTTATTTACGATATATTGTTTTACTTCCAAACATAAACATATTGTTTAGCAACCATATTCATTATGACGTAACAGGCAGACACAGAAATATGAATTTCACGTAGTTACGATGCATAACAAATTGATATTATGAAAAAGAATATTATTTCACTTTTTATTTTACGTTTCAGTAGTATTTTAAACCTCGTAATACAGAAAGACCCCCGCTGGCGCGGGGCCCCTTCAAGGTGCGGGGCCCAATTTGATCTAATCGGTCAAATCGGCCTAAAACCGGCCCTGACTCCAACTCAACTTTAAGCTTGCGAATTTTTAGTTAAAAATATCCCGAATGAAATGCCAAGAACTTATAATTCATGTTCGGATGGGGTTTAAAACAAAAGTCAGGGATGTTGTGTGAGTTGGAACATTAGATGTTGCGTTTGGAAGGGGTGAACTCTAAACCCAGGATAGTTCGTTCGTACATTCAGCATGATGTCGCTTGGCTGAGTTTCGCCATTAGGTGACAGACAAGAGCAGCTTGTGGTGTGTGGATGATCATGTTTATCTTGTCGTCCCCCGTCCTTATTTGGAAGTATCGTTCGGCGTCGTTCAGTTTCCATGACAGAGAGTGGTAGCTTACGGAAACCAGCAGCGCCTGTGATGTCATATTGGTTAAGTGCTTGTTTTAGACATACAAACTTTCTTTAACTAGATTTTGCTTTCACCCCAAAGCTACCACTCGCTAGATTTTGCGTTAACGAGATTTGCATTGACCCCAAATTTTCGAAGGATTTTTTCACCCACCTTATTCTCCACCTTGATGAAATGCACTCCTCTGTGGTTCACCCCGATATACATGGCGACGATCCGCTGGTGCGTCTCACCCCCTTGCTTGCGAGTAGCATACGCATATCCAGTGAAGAATGCTGACCCATACGTGGATATCTGTGTCCAACAGTATCTGTGATGTCAAGAGAAATAATTTTTAGGATGTAATATTATATGTTACATTTTTTTTTCGTTTAAATACCCTATCGTACTTAAAGTTAAGCAAAATTTAAATTTAGTTATGTTTATGTAAGTTCCAATGGAGACACAACAGAAATTTAGTTTTAGGAAATTGCCGATTCACCAAAGAGAACTTGTGATGTCATAAGTTTCTACTGTGATTAATAGTTGTGAAGCAATGAAAATAAAGTTCAAATTGTGTTCAAATTAGAAAACTTGATATGGAAAGTGACACACAAAAATTATACTCCAAAGAGGCAGACAAAACATACGAAATAGAAACTGATGAATACAAGTTGTTCTATAAATCAAAGAAAAATAACCAAATACAGAAAGGAGGTTAACCCAACGTCACTAAACAATAACAAAAAAACAATTTATGACTGTCATTTTCCTTTTTTTTTAAACTTTTCTTCTAGGTGATATTTTAAGTATGTGCCGAATATAAATTTAAAATGTGGACAAATAAATTGATATAAATACAAAAAGAATCTGGAAAGCAGTGTCACATAATAAAGCTCAAACATTAAAAAATGTTCCTTCTTATACTGGTTATCAGAACTCCAACCCACAAAAAAATGAATATCTACATAGGCGGAACCTCTAATACAGAAAAACACTCCCAAAATACATAAATACACATATCCTAAAAAACTTCATAAAATTGTGCAAATTAAAGATGAACCGAAACAATTACCTCAAATATAGGAGCTGCAGCTGCGAGATCTCCCCTGGTCCTTGCTCACTGACTTCCTTGTATTGCTGGAGCACTTTGTGCGGCCAGTTGATGGCGCGGTTGTACAACTTGTAGTTGGGAAGGATTTGCCGGATTATTTCGTCTCTGGGGATGGTGTTATTTAGTGTTGCTGTTATATCTTACAGCTTAATGAACACTTCAATGACATCACAAAATACTCCAATGACATCACCTAACACTCCATTGACATCACCAAATACCTCAATGACATCATCAAATACCTCAATGACATCACCAAATTCCTCAATGCCATCACCAAATACCTCAATGACATCAACCAATACCTCAATGACATCACCAAATTCCTCAATGACATCACCCAATACCTCAATGACATCACCAAATACCTCAATGACATCAACCAATACCTCAACAAAATCAACCAATACCAAAATGACATCACTTAAAACCCAATTTATCATCAAACAATTAGTAAATGGGGATTTTGTAATGTCATTATTACCTGCCCCAATGACAATATCTAACATCTGAATGACAATGCCAAACACCTCAACATCATTAAATATCATAATGACATATTCTCAGTGACAGTGATAACACCAAATGTTCCAGGGTTATCATGTATTCTCAATGACCTCATTAAACACTGACATCACCCACCCCATGAATGACGGCTTGTGCTTCTTGGCATCAAAAGGCCCGTGTAATATCCTCATCACCACGGCTGCCATCGCCACGGCCACCTGGTCCAAACACGGATACAATCCCCGCAACACTTGAGCTCGTGCCTCCTCGTACAACAGCCTTGTGGAGAATATGTCTCGTACCTTGGGGTGGAGTCACAATTGATTGACATGAATGTTACGACATAAAATAGTAAATAAGTTCCTGTTTAGATTAGTCCAGATGTTGTAATATTTTAAAATCTTAAACTACAACAAATTACGAGCTCCCACAAGATTAAATACTAAATTTGTTTTGACGAGAATATATTTAGTTGGTTAAACCTTTTGGTAGAAAAAAATTAAATCATAGAAACAACAAAAAAGGTGATAAGATGTGAAAATGAACAAGTGTTTTAAAATATAATTAAAACATTTTGATGATAAAACATGCTTAAAAAAAAACCTGTGTCTTAATTATAATGTAAACACTGGGAGCGCTATATTTAACTATTAAATAGTAGAAATAAAAATAAATATTGAATGGTTGGTTTTGTACTTGGTAAAGCCACTTCTCAGACATTACAATACAGTAGTTTAATGGGTTAAAGTAAAACTGCAGAATTGATTGAAATAACTCCGGTGGGCACAAGGTAGGATAGAATAGGATATTCATGTTTATCCCCGTGAATGGGAAAACCAAGGGGGTTAACACACGGGCAATCGTCAGATCACCTCGCGCCCATCGTCGGGTTACCGGAGCTATTGCAGTGTGCTGTATATGATAGACACGTTCCTTTAATTTGGTAGAACCCATTAATCCGCTGGGTTCAGGCAATGTCCATAAAGTGCCTTGCCCAAGGACACAACCGACTAGGTAGCGACCAGTTTCGCACCTGCAACCTTTTAATTGAAAGGCAACGAACTTAACCGTTAGACCAACGGGCCGGACAGGTAATATGGCGATTGCCTTTGTAACTCCACCAGTATTTTCCAATAATTAAAGGTTAGTGTGGTAGGGTAAATTGGGGTGCAAGAAAAATGGTGGTTGGGTGGGGGGGAGAAGAAGTAAAGTGTGGGAGGACTTACCGCTTCTTCTACATTCGGCATCAAGTTGACATCTCTCTTCAACACAACTCTTGGGTGTTCGTCCTCAGCCACGTTTCTCCGGACCCCACTTAATTGTCTTAGCAACTAAAATAGGGGATCATGTTAGGTATCCATGTTGAACCGAAGGGTGGGACTAATGTAATGGGCACTGTTTTTCACAATATCAGATAAACCTTGTCAGTGCACTATGCAGGAACACTAGTTTGAAACTAGCTGGGTCTACTGTTTGGTAGCCTGATACCGATTTCTAGTTCAGAGGAAGTTAGGCCAACAGCCGAAAGGTTTTGGGATTGAAACCCACCAATTGTATCCTTGTGCACCAGGGCAAGGCATTTAGCAGAGCAATGCTTAAACCCAGTGACGTAATTACCGACTGTATAGTATATAGTTATTTACAGCAAATTGTAATAGATCAGGTATCCACACTAAGCTCCCTTCACAACATAACCTTAATGCTCACCTCTGGCCATTTCTTCATCTCAATCAATGGACTGTGGTCAGATTTCAGCTGAAGATCTGAGATCAAATGAGGTTGTTAAGTTATAGTCCATAAATACACAAAATCATACAATTGTTTACTCAGTTGGAGATAAAAAAAGTAAAAATATGGCTGTTATATTGAGACATGTAGAAATAAATTTCTGAATCATTCTAAAGTAAATTAGGTAGCACTTTTCAAAGAGTGTAATATTTTTACTTTATGCGTTTTTGTGAGGTAATACTACTAAATCATTTGTTGTGCTATAAAATTGAATAGTTGTGAGTTGATTGGGCAATAAAAGAATTGAATTCTGTTGTGAGTTGATTGGGCGATAAAAGCTTCAATTTTGAGACTGAAATACAGGCTATAACCTAGACCAGTGGTTCTCGATCATTTTTACCTCGTGGCGCACCCGAGACAATTAAGAAACGAACGGGCGCACTTTGCACGGGGAGTCAAAACAATATGATAAATATATACTTAAGCAATTTAAGAAAAATAATAAATTACTGTTTCTTGAGCGCTCTTGCTTTTGAAAGTTAATGTAGAACTAACTTTACATTGGAAAAAAACGAACTAGATACTAACCATTTAGTAGTTTATGATCTATGCACACTCTGTCGTAAATTTACGAAATGTAAGTGTGGCGCATCTAGCTAACCCCTGTGGCGCACCAGTGCTCCGCGGCGCACCATTTGAGAAGCACTGACCTAGACAGTGTGTCACATACAGCATACAACACCATAATTGGTACGCACGCAAACTTTTAGAAGTAATCCACAGGGAGAAGTACATCTTGGACTCTGGTGATAAGCGCAGTCCGTCTATCACATCGCTTACAGTCGAGTTGCTGCCGTGTCGGAGTTCCAATGACCTTTCAACTCCATCCATTCTAAGATGCAACATTATCTTTGTTTGTTATAAAAAGTTTCCAATTTTATCTTTTTTACATAGAGCAATTCAGACTACTCTTTGATACCACAGTGTTAGAGCAACATGAAGTGGCTTACTAAGTGGACAGTCACACACCTTAAATTGACACTTCTGTTTGACTATCCACTGTGTAATAGCTCAAGCAACTTCACTGTGGGCATAATATGTATTACTATGCACCTGATCAACAGCCAACATACCTGTGCACTACAATTCTCTGATACGGTTTGTGGGATAATTCCTTCAGTAACTGAACAGACTTGTGCCAATCCTTGGACTTGATCTGTTCGCAACATTCTATGGGACTGCGTCCTTGCTTATCGAATACATGCTGTAGGGATAGAATTTGTGTTATGTTGGGAATAAGATATGAATAATTTTCTAATACTCATAGTCATTGTCAAATAAAGCCTACTAAACAACACATCCCAATCCATAATAAAACTACTCTAACGATAAGTAACAATTAAGTAAGCGTAATCAATAATCAAATGTCCCTTACCACAATTAAATGGCCCCTAATTCATAATCAAATGGATGCTTATCCACAATCAAATGACCCTTAACTAATAATAAAATGTCCCTTACCTACAATCACTGAACCCTAACTAATAACCAAATGGACACTGGCCGACTTCAAATGATCGCTAACCCACAATCAAATGATTTCGAACCCACCCGATCAAGAAAAGGGTGATCGATCAACATCCTGATGATGTTATAACAACCGCATCCTGCAGCTAGGTGGATCAAACTCGTCTCATTCCTGTTGCAAATGTTGGGGTCACAACCGCCTTCGTCGAGGAGTATTTTCACTGCGTCCCCCTGTCCATACCTGTGGGTGGGTTTTTAGGGGATTCACTACAGTGCAACACACTTTATGCGAACGGTTAGTCCGGTGGTTTAGTGCGACGCCTTTCAACCGAAAGGTTTAAGGTTTGCCCGTGTGTTAACCCTCTTGGTTTTCTCATTCATGGGGATAAACATGAATATCCTATCCTATTCTATCCTATGTCCATAGTCGTGAGATTTCACTACATTTTAATCTCATAGTTAAGATATCTTATGTCCACAATTAAAAAAATTCAAGCCCACAGCTAAGACATCCCATGTCTGCACACGAGACACCATATGACCATGGTCGAGATATAACACGCCTACCCCACAGTATGCCAACAGTCAAGACATCATCTACCTCCAGTCCGAAAAACTTATGTCAAAAGTGGAGACGCCATATTCCTTTACTTCAGACCAATCATGCAAACACTTAAGATTCTGTATGGCCACATGCAAGACCCCTCATGCCCACAGTCGAGACACCATATGTCCAAATATATGGCACTCACCAACACGCATAATGCACTGGTGGCCAACCATCGTGGTCCCACGTGCCCACATTGCCCCCATCACCCCGTAGCAAGTCACGTAATGTGGTGACATCACCATCTGCTGCCGCTCGATGAAGTGGGAATTCTTCAACCCAGCTCAGTTCTCTAATGATAACCAATATTATGTCCTGATGAAAATTTGTTGTTTATTTAATCATTTAAGGGTACAAGTTTGAACGTAACTTCTGCAAGTGTGGTAGCCATTGGCAATTAGTATGCCATAATAAAATGCATCCAACGCATTTCTTGGTTTAAAAAAAAAGACTGGGGATAAAAAGTTTGAGATAAAAACTAGCCTCTTAGCTAGTCTGTTTTGTCCTTGGGCAAGCCGCTTGATGAATATAAGTTGAATAATAGGTAAAAAATGGAACAGCTAACTGGATGGTTGAAATTCTGACATATTTTCTTGTAAAAACGGTCCTTGTGTTGTTCAATTCCTGGGATAAGAATGGAAGGCCTGAACCCTCAAATAATTGAATCGCACCTCATCTCTTCTTTGTGGTTCTGTCCCTTGAACCATTGTTCCGGGCTCGGGACCTTGATCTTTGAGTAGTCCGGCACCCCATGGCCAAAGTATGGGTTGGTCACTACCATGTCCACCTGGGGTTGTAAACGTGTCAAATAACTATATTCTCCACATGGAGTGTTAACCAACTGACATCGCACATTAGCATCAACCAGTGATTGGATTCAAGAGGTTTGCATGGGTTCGGTCGAACCCGTTCTAGGATTGTTAGGACAATCACCGAACCAATTCTTGCTTTTGTTTACAGACATTAGACCTTTTAGGGAACCTGTTGTTAGTAAGTACGATACAAAAGAGAACCTGTTTTTAAAATTTTGAATCCCATCACTGGCGACAACCACTAAATCTTTACAACAAAATAGAGTTAATGCGGAAAATTATGATAGAAATGAATTGCATTTTGTGTTTAGCATTATTTCAACTATACAGTAGGGTGGAAAAATATATAATAAAAGACATTATATGCACCTTATTATACAGGTAGCCATGGATCCCGTACAATGGATTGAGAACAACATAGTCTGTCTTGTTGGTGTCCTTCAGTTTGGACATAGCTTGTTCGGGGGTTAAGTTGTTCTCCAGTAGCAACCAGTCACTGTGGGTGTGGGGATAGTTAAAGCCGGTCAATGGGGGTGAAGGGGGTAGCAGGTGGGTTAGGGGTCCTGGGTAATACGCAAGCGGGTAGTAGCCGGTTTATAGTATTGCAGGGGGTGTAAAGGTATAGACTAGTACCCAGTTATCAAGGTTAGCATTGGGTTAGGGGTGTGGGTTAACACCAAGTCACTTGGAGTAAACGGGGTGAAGGTTGTGGAATATTACTAGGGGTCAAATTAAAAGTTGAGCAGATTGTTCAGATGGTACAAACCCCAATGGCAACATAGTAAAAAAATATTATTACCGGTTTGGCTCTGCAGCGTAAGCTGGGTTTGTTATGTTTTCATGGATTCGATCAAGTGCAGTGGGCCGGAACAAGGCTTGGAGAGAGGTCGGCCTTGAGATTTGACGCTTTATCCACCTGAATAAGCAGTTTAATTTATTTTTAAATACCAGTAGATCTTACAACTCAACCAAGCAATTTAAAGACAGTTGAAGTCAAAACAGAAATATTTACCCATACTACCATGGCACCATACCTCTAACAATGATATTTAAGATTTTGCAATACATTGTGACTTAGGCACTTGGTACATTTCCTCATGCAAAATATGACATGCAAAATATTTTCCTCATGCAAAATATGACAAAACAAAGGTTATTTTTCTAATTGCTTTACAAAACAAAGGCTATTTTCTAATTGCTTTACAAAACATAAGGCTATTTTCTAATTGCTTTTTCTATAAAATCAAATTGCGCAGTTGGGTTATAGTGAACTTTGTAATACCATTTTATTATTAATTAAGGATCGGTGATATGATTGATCATTTTGTAGAACTAAATTTGTAAAAAACAATAAATCATGGAATTTTTTAAACAGAAATATTAAACTTTCTGGCATGGATTGAATATCAACCTCCTTCACATTATAAAAAATGGTTTATACTTTGTTAGTATTAACATTGAACTGAATTTTATTCAAGAGCACTAGAGCCAAAGATAATTTGCGTAGACATTAAGACCATGGTTTCATAATATATTGTGAAACTACTATCGATGGAATATCATGATATAAGTTATATTTTTGTATCATTGCCTCCAAATTTGCTTTTAGAAACTAGTCTAGTTGAAACTGTCCCAATTGTTCATTTTTACGGTGTCAATACTCGATTACATTTTTTACATTTTTAATGGTATGGACAACAACTCACCTTTCTATCGCATCAACAATGGTCTTTGTTGCATCACAATATTTGTCTGGTTGATTATTAACATCATGTGATAGCTGGTGGATGGTTTGAAACCCACATGGGGTTTGTGGGTCAGGGCTTATATGGGATAGATAGGGAGAAGTGGGGCCTTTGATCAGTGTAGGTACCACGTACAAAGTGACATCTTGGTTGGTGCCGTTAGTCTGCAGTTATACAATTGTTGGGGATTATTAAATCCAAAGTAGGTGGTAATGGTTATAGGGGTACACACATTTTAATAGCATTAGCATTTGACTATGGGTATGAGGTGTATAAAGATAACCACCAATAAACCTTAGTTTTCTTCTGACAAGGATATAAATGAACTAAAGTGTTAATAGATCTATATATGTTAAAAGCTTCATCCACTTAAGTGTGGCAAAGAAACGGCTTTTGAGACACAAAACTACAACATGGCTATTTTTTTGGCCCAACCGATTAGTCTTGTTGTTTAGTGAGTCGCCTTTCAGACAAAGGGTTACAGGTGTGAAACTAGTTGCTAGCTAGTCGGCTGTGTCCTTGGAAAAGGCACTTAACAGACATTGCCTGAACCCAGCAGAAAAATAAGTTTTACTAAATTGAAAGAATGTGTGAATTATACACAATACACTGCAATAGCTCCAGTACCCGATGGTGGATGCAAGGTGATCTGACGATTGTCTGTTTGTGAACCCCTTGGTCTTCCCATTCAGGGGGATAAACATAAATATCCTATCCTATTCTACCCATAGGGATGTAAATAAACCAACCATCGACATACTATATTGACTCCAGCGATTCGACTTTTAAAATCAGAGCATAAACCACAAACCTGAATTTTTATGTCCTTGGCACGAACAACTCTTTTCACTTTAATTCCAGTATTACTTGGACTTGAAGCTTTGGTCACCTGAATATATGTTACAATGTTTTGGTGTGGACTGTTGATCAACTAATCCACATTTTAAAACCACATCATATATTATTAACAAATACAAACATCTTTGGATATAGTGAGAGCAAAACACTTAAGTTGAGGAACCAGTTAACAAATCAGAAAAAAAGCAACTTGGCAATTTTGCTGTCCGTTCAATTGTTTAATAATCTTAACAACACATGTGCATCAGTTAACAACTACCCAGTTTACAGATTTTTTTGACAGAACAATTTAACCACTAACAAAATTTAAAAACGATGTTGTGGAAAACTGATTTGCGGAAAACCAAATGAAAAAGCAAATGGTTACTTTTAAAAGCGTACGAAAACATAGTAGCCTGACCATTGTATGCTATTTTTAGTCGCTCTTTTAACAAACAAACATACATGCCAGCATATTTCAATTTTATGAGATTTCAGTGATTTAATGAGCCACAATATTGAACTTAATAAACAATTGGTGGGAAACGGTTAAGTAATTAACTAAGTTTTCTCATCATTTAAATATTATCAAAAAGTACCATATGCATGACCTTAATCTTAACTTAATTGTTTTAAGTACTTTAACAGAGAGTACAATGGTAAAGTTAAAGTCATCAAGTTTTTCACAATAACTCATCATGTGTCAGGTGTACTACTTACACCCTCAAAATCGTATGTCTTGGGTATATTGAATTTATAACAGTTACCAGTAAAAATATTAACATTTTTACCCACAATAATACCCCACTTATGTTTTACATTAGTCTAAAAGTTATGCTTTATTACGGTGGAACTTATTACAATATACTACATTTTGTTGTGAGTAGGCCTATTTAAAAAGTTTCATATCTGGGCATTAGAATGTTTGCACATTACACCACACACAAACCTGATAAACATGGTCGATGATCGCATGTTTTGTTTCCTGGTAACTTGATCGATGTTGAGTGTACGGCAAACCCTTCTTTCCATTGTCCAATCTAAGTACGGTAGTTATTGAAATAAATCAAATATTACTACACTATTTGTTACTGATTAATTCCTTTCTTGTCTACATTCCTAACCTTAGTGGGGGACAATTTTTGCTACTGATATAATGTAAGTTGTTGTGCTGCATTGTTTTCTTTACTGTGCACGAAAGAAAGTTGCCTTAATCCTGTTCTTTTTTATTGTAATGAAGTCCGAGCAAAAAATTAATTAAACTAAACGGGAAAAACTAAAAGGAGCGAAAGCAGGAAGGCAGGAAGAAGGGAAACTGCTCACTAAAATGAATATTAGGGCATTAGAGTTAGTTTTAAACATTGGGTTTGTGTTAGGGTTAGTTCTGAGGTTGAAGTTAGTGTTTAGGGAAGGGTTCCTCTAAATACTACAGGACCGCTTGGACCGCTTGGATCACTTAGATTGCTATGGAAAGTAATTCTAACCCTGTCCCAAACACTAATTTTAACCACAGAACTAACTTTAACCCCAATCCCTAAAATTAATATCATGGCTTTTGTAATTACGATGCATAGTAAGCGATCCAAGCGCTCCTGTAGTATTTAGAGGTACCGTTTAGGAAAGGGTTAAAAATAATTTCCATAGTTTTGATTAGCAGTTTCTCTCCTTCCCGCTTTCCCTCCTTTCAGCGTTGTCCAACTAAACTAACTAAATCCAGTTATAGACAGTTGAACATAATTTACATAATCGCTCATAATTAAAAAAAGTCAATGAAGAAACGCAGAAAAAACCACTGGACTAACACAATATACGACCATTGTCTCTTCCATGGATGTGACTCTTGTAATCTACGTACATTTCTTCATTGGTTCCACAAACCGATGGTTTAAAAAAAATAACTAACCTCACATCACTACCAAAGCCTTCCTGGACGAATATTTCAATATCTTTTGTTGATTTGAGCGACTTGATGGAGTGTTTCGGTGTAATTAACTGAGTCGGTCTTAAAATTGCAATAAACAACATTGGTTTTTAACTTAATTAATTAATTTCGATCACCACCTCAATGATAGGCTGTACAATATTTTGGTTTGCTAGGCGGTGGCTGTTTTATTGTGGCTTGGGAAGTCCCGTGTTTGAGAACATTTTATAGAAAAATTTAATAGATTTGTCATAGAGATCCCGTAAATGATGAATGATTGTGTTACTGAATAATTAAGACGATCGATTCATATCTCTAATTCTATTTACGCGGTCTAACTGACGAGAATATCAACGTTTAAAATAATAATACTCCATCGATACCTTTAAGAGACCGTTTTGCTAAGTCACATTACCCCCTAGATTTGATTTAATCTTGTGGCGTACGTTTTTTTTATAACTGTAAATTTTTGGTAAGCTACATACTTTTATAAGTATGAGAAGGATAAGACATGTACATATGAGATATCGAATGCTTAACCGTCAACGCTCCCATGCGTAAAAAAAGCAGACAATTGCCCGTGTGATAACACTTCTTTCTCATTCACACCCTATCCAATATAGATGGCGTATACCCAATTAATAGACATGTTTACGCTGCCGGAAATTACAGGTGGCCCTCTCTTAGTCATGGTATTTAAATGAGTGTTTTTTCTGTGTACAATGGTGGTGTACAATGGTAATGTTTTTTTGGTTGGAAGCAGCATATGCTAGACTGCGCGTCGGTGTTCTTTTTTAGTTGTGAAGTTTTGTGAGAGCGCAGCAGTAGGCCTACTTCGTGAAATAAAGGTTTTGATTGTGCATCTTTTAGCTGTTGTGTTGGGAAAATATATTTTTTGTTGCCAATATATTTTTAGCAAACTTTTGGAGGTTTTTGAGTTTAGGTTGCAGATCCGAGCTTCAATTTTAAAATGTAAAAAATCTAAGAGATTCTGTGACAGGATTTTGAGTGACAGCCGTTTTTGTGAGGTCATTTTGCATTAGAGAGATAAAATGACTGATTGATTGAACGACATCTTATAGGTTGAATTCAAGATAAAAGCAACTGTCAGGTTATCTCAGGAATGCAAATATAAATTCATTGCTTAGGCTAAACATTAGTGAATACTTACAATTATAAAAAAACTAGTTACGCACCTATCACAAACCTAACAGCACGTTGCGGTGATCTTCAACTATTTAAAATAAAACACATTGTTTAACACAACTTATGAACACGGAAAAAATGTTTTGAAATCGATCAATATTTCAAAATATTATTGTAATAATAGTTATGTATTTGCATATGCTATGTTCAATAGTAAATCGCTGGTACTAAATCATAAAAATTACTGATATTTTGTGAACGGAATTAATTACAAAATTTAGGTAAATATTCGAGAATACATTTGCAAATATTGTTTTATTTTACCAGTGGTATTCGGCCAATTAATATCTTCTTTCAATTAAAATTGTATAAAATTAATAGTGACTACTTTAAAAACGCAATTTATCATTTCCCAGTTTTCTGTAACTCATTCAATTTGGCCGTGTAAGCTGCCTTTCCCATTTTCATTCCATCATCGTTGATCTTTCCAGTGTACGAAAGACTTTTCATTTTCCCCATCCACGCTTTTATCGCGGGGAATTCTTTCAAATCGTAGTCCAGAAAATCCAAGAACAACACGTCACAATATGTAAAAAAGTCTGAAATATATATATAAATATACCGTTTTATCAACTACAGTATATGTTGCTATAACGCTATTTAACTGCCCGATCAATTAGTCTGTTGGGGTGTTGCGACGCCTTACACCAGAATGGTTTCAGATTCGAAACTGGTAGATAATTAGTCGGTAGTGTTCTTGAGCAAGTCACTTAACGCACATTGCTTGAACTCAGTGGAATGAATGGCCTACTAAATTTAAGAAACGGCTAAATCATATAGCCTACAGCACACTGCATAATAGCTCCGGTAACTCGACGGTGAGAGTGGGGAAATATGTCGATTGTCCGTGTGCGAACGCCTGGAAGTTAAAAAACAGGAAGTTATAAAGTATATTTTCACAGGTTTTATGCACCAATATCTGTAAGTGTATTGCTAAGAAATTCAAACAGTAATTGTTAAAACACCTTTGACTGGTGAAAATTTTTAGTCCTTCGATTTTTTTATTTTACAGTATCACTATACCTGCTATGGTGAGATTGTCGGTCGCAACATACTTGTATTTCTTCAGCATATTTTCCAAGTAGGTTAAGCATTCTTTTACCTGAGTATCTTTTCCGTAAGCAGGTGCTTCTCCTCTTCTAAACACTCCACCAAGGTTCTAGTACAAAACTTTGTAAACAATTTAAGATACTGTGATTTTAAAATATAGTAATATTAGGTAATATAAGTTTGTATATCGGCGTTTAATATAGTTTTTAAGTAGGCCCAGGGTTCAGATTATATCACTATACTAACATTGTCCTTTTTGTTATAGTAATTTTGAATCGTGTGCTTACAAGGTAACCGAAAAGGGTATCCTGCATCCATTCCTCAGCATAAAGCATCATGTCCACTTTTGCCCTTTCATCAGCGTCACTTGGGTACAGCAAGTCGTTGCGGCTCTTCCCATACTTGTTGCACAAGTAGCTTGCAATTGCCCGACTGCGCAAAGAAAAAAACCTATAGTATATAGTCCGTACGGTTGGTCTAGCCGTTAAGTGCGTCGCCTTTCAATCGAAAGGTTGCAGGTACGAAACTGGTCGCTACTAAGGCGGTTGTGTCTTTGGGCAAGGCACTTTATGGACATTGCCTGAACCCAGCGGATTAATGGGTTCTACCAAATTGAAGGAACATGTCTATCATATATAACACACTGCAATAGCTCCGGTAACCCGACGGTGGGCGCGAGGTAATCTGACGTTTGCCCGTGTGTTAACCCCCTTGGTTTTCCCATTCACGAGGATAAACATAAATATCCTATCCTATAAACTATAAACACCAAGGTCGTTAACATCTTTCGCATTCAGTCCAAACTTAACGGTAGATTCATTAACGAATGTCCGTAGCTGGATTGCACACACAGCCACTTACGACAAACGTTACCATATATAGAATTGGTCTGGAATTGCTATCAATTTAGAATAAAATCGTTTAGCATTGGCAGCAAATTATATTCGTCTGTGAATATAAACATGTAGAACACATTACTCGAGCAAGTTGAAACATTATATAATTTGCCGATTTGAATTTTTACCCAGGAGGTTTTCGTTGTCTGAAAGATAATTATACACTTCCTCATACCTTTCGCACACAGTAATGCTACCGTCAACCAATGCTGGTACTTTGGACCTTGGATGGATTTTCTTGTACTCTGGATTATGTTGTTCTCCAGCAAACAGATCGACATCTTTAATCTCAAATTCCAAGCCAAGTTCATTTAAAACCATGAGCACAGCCCGACTCGGGGGACTTATACGGTTGTGGTAAAGTTGAATTACCATTTTATATAACTATCTTTTTAAATTAAAAACCTGTAAAAACAATATTTTTAGGAAAGTCTTTAAAAAAACACGGCGACATAGATAAGCGACAGATAAAATGAATTTGAAGCACTGTAATCATCAATAGATCAACTAAAAACTCCATTGTTTAATTCGTAAAAGAATCAAATGATAAATATGAATATCTTACTTTATTGTAAAATGTTAAAGCTAGACTTTATTTAGTTTTGGGGAGTGCTACAAATATTTCGATCGATTAAGGATTTTGTCGTATTCTAACTTAAAATTATAACTTGTTTTTTTGATATGTATGTATGCATATATATCAAGGGCAAAACGGTTATGTATTAATAAACAAGCTCATATTGCTTTGGTCCACTTTTATACTATTTTCTCAAGAGCTACACGGTTTTATTTTGTCGTTTTCTTGTATAATCAAGTACATTGTCCTATAGCTTTGAGTGAAACCGGTGTAATTAGGTTGTACTAAGAGTTTTTTGTTTTTATTTTACCTTTCAAAAATTTTAATTTGTAAATACGTAATGCCCTAAAGACTCCGCACAAAACTTATCATAAGCTATATCTCTAGCTTCACTTACGTAAAGTATTAATTCTCCAAATCGCTTATCACGAATTTGCAGCTCGCTTATGAGTAACCTCCTATTTAAAAGATTCATGTTTGCAATCCGGGCTAAATCAATATTAAATATTTGAACTAATGTACCGTCGAATATGCCTCGTCATCGGCTAATCGATACGTATCATACACGTCCTCAAATACCATATACTTGCTTTTCACGTCTATATTGCATTTCACCAAACTACTAAATTATTCGATTATTATACTATAAAGTAAAGGGGTTAAATATTGACTATAATCTATATTTCACTTACTACTGATACGCTCAGACCTCTCCAATATTTTGTTTGCCTAAATCTATATTAAGCAACCCAGCGACATTCGAGTGAAATGTACTACTCTCGTGTGAAAGGTACACAATGAAGTACACTTCAGCTTACACAGCACGTGCGGTAGGCTCATATAGTCCAGCACGATCTGCTGTAGCCTATACTGAAAGTAAAGCATTTGGTTTACCTTATAAAGATGTTGCGCCGGCCCAAAAAGTATTTGATATTTTTATTAAAAATTTAAAAATAAGGTCGAACTGTTCGTAAAAAAGATCTCATCAAGAAATTGTACATTTTCTGGACATTCTATTTGAATAATGAACAATGTTAAAGTCCCAATTCTGCATGTACAGTGAATATTTGTTTCATCTTAAGAACGATAAATACAATTGTATATTAACAGCTCGCATAGGGACACGATTGGCTAATTGGATATCAAATAATTGAATAATTATAAACAGCACATTCAAAATTGGAAATCTGTTTAGTATTTTATGGTTATGCATACAATTTATTTACAGAGTATAACTAAATGATAAAGTGCGATCACATATAAAAATATAAAATATTTGAATAAAAATTGTCTTGGTATAGCTATAGTGTTGTACGCTACCGTTCCCCTCTAAATAATACATCAAATTTTCGGATAACTGTGTGGTGTTTAGATGGAGTATTTAACACAATTCAGATTAAAATCACATATAGTCCATTTTAGATATGTTATAAAATTGTCAACCTCTTAAGTCAGAAAAAATTCATTTAAGGGTATTTCCCCAGGTATTTTTTTCTTCTAATTGGTAGAGTGGTTAACTCACTAATAAGTTTCCAACAAATACCCAAACAATACCGTTTTGATTTTTAGCGTCCCAAGGGTATTCACCTGGATTTACTACCAAAAAATTTGATCCAGACCATGTTGTATAACAAATGACAAAGTTTAATTGCGCTTTCATTACCCCTTTTGGTAGATGTCAGTGCCACAAACCATATGCCTGTTAAGCGTATGACGAAAAAACACTATATGTAAAATACAAAATATAAAAACAAACAAAATAATGCGTTTGTCCCATATACCTATCTTTAACCATTTTTTTTAGGAAATTCCCATTTATTAAATCCACGGAAACTAGTACTTAGTCACATTTACGCTTTATAGAAGTGAAATTTCCGAAACACCCAAGAATAAAAGCTTGGCAACCGTTTTGCAAGTGTTCGGAACCGCTAGTTCTATAACAGCCGATATTTCGAATCTGTTATGGATCATTTACTTATATTATAAGGAAAAGTTGTGGTGAATAAGTAAACTGAGAAAGTGACATACGGACACTACATACCGCAAGTTACCACGAGAAGTCCGTTAAAATATAAAAGTCATAACTTACTATAATACACTATATTGCCATGTATGTAAATCAGCTAAACACTTAAACCCAAAACAAATCGATAGTAATTTCAAGGCGAACAAAAAAAGAATCGAATATTCCATACCCACCATGAAACGTTTTCCGGGAAACCCCCCATCACTTAACCCGGGCAGTGTCACATTGTGAATAAATAATGCCAGGAAAACTCCTACCTAGCCGAAGAATATTAGCACATTAACATTTTTGCATTTTAGGCGTTTTACTGAGGTAAAATTAGTATATATCATTAAATACATTAATTTTGTATTGTCATTTTTAGTAAACCAACGTAAATACTTTATTCGGAAACATGGATATTAAGTTTGGATTGGTCACTGGGGAACCCATTAGTTTCTGCTTACAGAAACAAACGTTATACCCTTAATATATAAGTTGGTAACTCGGGAACACATTAGTTTTCCTTTTGCAGAAACAAACGTACACTTTATTTAAGGTATACCAAAAGGTGATAAGGTAGCAAGGGAACCCGATTTTTTTTGGTTCCAAAAAATTATACCGTACACTCAGGAGTTTTAAAATAGTGGTGGATATCACGGTTGACACTTTCTAGTTCCTGTTGTTTTTCGAAATACATTTTAAAAACGCGGTCTTAACCTAGATGATTTGCTTTCTATTTCTATGCATCAACGTAACATAAAGGTGTCAAGTAGCAACTTTTCGGAAGAGAGAGTTTCGGAATTTACATTTTTGACATTGTGACCGTTTTTTAAACCCCGGACTTTAAAGATATGCGATTTAAAGGAGGCAGTTGACTATTCTGTATTTTATTTTGATTATAATGTGTTGCCTTTTGTTTTAGCTTTGGCACTTAACAGTTAAGTTATAATAAATAAGGAATAAAACACTGAGAAATCACGATATATCTTAAAATGAGTTTTATTTTCAAATGAAACATTGTTACGAAAACAACGTTAATAATCCAACAAATATAAATGTTATGCTGAACGCAATAACAAAGTAAACCAAGTTATCTAGATGATTTGAATAGTTAAACATTCAATAAACAATAATTTAAGCAGATGGGAAAGTTTTTCTTATTGCCTTTTCTTCGCGTCATTCACTGTAAATAAAAAAGAATTTAACAAAATAATATTTTTAAATGGCTATAATTTCTAAATGGGAAATCTGGTATTTAAGAGCAGAGAGTAAATATTTTTAGCAGACAATAAATAAATAGTAGTTTATTTACAAATAATCAATCTACCTTCGACGTAGTTTCTTGCTACCCATTTCAGTCCTTCGTCAACAAAGATGACTGGAAGAGAGATTTTCAGCACCATCAACCACTCGGTGAAGTCAAGGGGACAGATTTGGAAGACCATCTTGATATAAATAAACGTTATAACGTTATATAGGATGAACATATAATTTGTGTTGTTTAATTGGTAAATGGTAGTTACCGGGAGTGGATCGACATGAAGAATAACAAAGTGAAGAACAAGTGAGAGAACAATAGCTCCAACCAACCAAACGTTCTTCCATGGTGGCATACGGATGATGGATTGGTTCTCCGAAACACTGGGAAGTTTTTTTTTAAGAAAATGTTTTAGAACTAATTACCCAAACAATTTCTAACGAGTATATTATTGCATTATATTCTAACCTGTTGAGTGCATTGCACAATTCGATCACGACAAGCACAGATAAGGCCATGGTCATTGGGTGGGGATCTTCGAAAATCTTGCAAGAGATTCCTTCAAAGTCTTCTGGTTGGGTTGAGCACGACATGAAATGAGTCTATAAAATAAAATGGATAAATGTGTGTCCTGATGTTAATGTTGGTTAAATGGTTAATAAAGATAACTCACGATTTGCCACCAAGTGAGTTGTGGTCCGTTTGGAGCGTACATGAACCACCAAAGTGAAGCACCAACAGTTCCAAATCCAACATAACCTGTAATTTGTATTGTCAGTAAAAGTACTAATAAGTTGCACTTGATGAAAACTAAAGTTTAAACTCACCTCCTACAACACAATATCGGATCATGAGCCAGCCATTGATCAAAGAGTCCTTGGTAGATCGGGGTGCTTTATCCATAATATCAATATCAGCTGGGTTGAAGCTAAGAGCAGTAGCAGGGAGTCCGTCAGTAACAAGGTTTACCCACAGAAGTTGGACAGGAATCAAAGCTTCGGGAACTCCGAGAGCAGCAGCCAAGAAGATGCTGAATTAAATAACAGGATTGGATGAGAAATGGAAGAAACGAGAGTATGTTGTTGAGTAGTAAAACTTACCAGACGACTTCACCAATGTTTGACGAAATGAGGTATCTTATGAACTGCTTCATATTGTTATAGATGGCTCGGCCTTCTTCTACTGCTGCTACGATGGATGTGAAGTTATCATCGGCCAGAACCATATCGGATGCGCTTTTAGCGACGGCGGTACCACTTCCCATGGCGATTCCAATCTCAGCTTTTTTCAGAGCTGGAGCATCGTTTACGCCATCACCGGTCATGGCGGTAACATCACCATTGGCTTGAAGATATTCAACAATTTTGCTCTTGTGAGCTGGTTCCACTCGTGCGAAAAGTCGAGCTCGGAGACATGCTTTGGCTTGTTCAGCTACACTGAGGTCGTCGAACTCTCGTCCAGTGTAAGCCATTCCTGAATTGGAATTTTTAATTTAAATTGAGTGTTTGAATTGTAAGGGGTCAATTTTTACAAACCGGTAGTGTCCTCAGTTTCGCCGAAAACGCCGATACGTCTGCAGATGGCTTCAGCTGTAGCTTTGTTATCTCCAGTAATAACAATGACACGGATTCCAGCCTTTCTACAATCTTGTACAGCCTGGAATACTTCCAATCGTGGTGGGTCGAGCATACCAACGATTCCAACAAATGTGATGCCAGTCTGTGAAAAGTAGTCGCGTAAGTTGACTATTTTTTTTTGAAAACACAATTGAGTAGAGGTTATATATTAGCTTACCTCGTATTCCAAGAACTTGGTTGAATCTCCGAGATCCATTTGGCTTGGGCTTGGTGGAGTATCAATTGTTCCTAAGGCAAGACATCTCAATGTATCTCGACCAGTTCCATATTCCTTTACCAAACTTTGAATTTCTTGTTTGATTTCAGCAGTCATTGGGACACGTTGTTTTCCGACACGAACGTGAGTGCATCTGTCCAGCACACCTATCCAGAAACAATAATGTTAAACTTTAAAATCAATTTATTTAATCAGATTTAAGCTTTTAAATATGTGGTATTTTACCTTCTGGTGCTCCTTTGACAAACATCTTGGGTCCGATAGATGATGGAGCAGTTGGTCGACAGTAAGCACTCATCGATTTTCGGTCTCGTGAAAATTCGAGGGTGAACTCCTTCTTCATCATGCTCTTGATAACCTTAAAAGGGGGGACGTTGTGATAGTTATATACTCGGTTAATTTAATAAATTACTTACAGTGTTGCAAGCGACCGATCGCTCCGATTTGGTCATTGAGGCAACTTTTGTGTTGAAAACGTTCATCTTTTCACAAAGCACGGTAAGAGCGGTTTCAGTTGCTTCTCCAACTTTCTCGTAAATGCCCTTTGACTAAAAATAGAAATATCACTATATGTTACATCCACTAATGTCGTAATGTAGAGTAAACTTTTACTTACCTCATTATAATCGAGGGACGAATCGTTGCAAAGAGCGCAGATAGTGGACAATTCAATCAGTGCGTCATAATCGCTGCTCTTAATTGTATCACCGTTTTTCATGACTTCACCGATTGGTTCGTAGGTTGATCCGGAGATTTTAAATTCATGGAAAGCTGCTCCGTCCGCCATAACTTTGTCAACAACGAACATCTGTGAAAAAAATTTGATTTCCATCTCCGTACAATAAAGTTAAACATTAGTTTCTATTTCAATTGCAACCTACCCTGCACACAGACATCTGGTTGGTCGTGAGAGTTCCGGTTTTGTCAGAGCAGATAACGGAGGTGCAGCCGAGTGTTTCAACGGATGGAAGACTTCGAACGATCGAGTTCTTTTTCGCCATTCGGCTGGTGCCGAGAGCCAAGCAAGTTGTGATGACGGCTGGCAAACCTTCGGGGATGGCAGCAACAGCCAAAGCCACGGCAATCTATAAGATTATATTTGTTTGAGAGATTTGCGTTTGATCGAATGCTGCTTTAATCAATATAAAGGGGGTACTTGTATAACGTATATTAAACTTACTTTGAAGTAGTAGATTGCTCCTTTCAACCAAGATCCACCGTGAACTGGATCGTTGAAGTGACTGATATTGATTGCCCACACAGCAATGCAGATGACAGTGATAATCTACAAGACCAGGGTTAGGGTTAGGGTCAATTTTAGTTTTTCGTCAAACGAGATATTTACCTTGGAAAGCTGTTGTCCGAATTCATCGAGTTTTTGTTGCAGTGGTGTCTTCTCAGCCTCGGTTTCGGCCATTTGATCTCGGATCTTTCCGATTTCCGTGTTGCTACCAGTTCCGATTACAATGCCGGTCGCTTTTCCAGATGCGATGTTTGTTCCCTGTTTTAAAATGTGTGTTAATTTACTACCAGAACATGATAACGCTATATATATTTTATTTATATGTTCTTTTACTTACGGAGAATAACAGATTCTTCTTATCTTGATTGACAGCTCGAGGGTCAGGAACGGCATCAGTGTGTTTGATCACACTCACGCTTTCACCTAAACATTACAACGTTGTTTACATCGTTTAAGCCAACTACTCCGTGATTTGAATCCAAAATCTTACCAGTGAGAATAGCTTGGTCAACTCGGAGTGTTGTTGAGTGGATTGCAATGAGGCGAATATCAGCTGGAACTTTATCACCAACTAGAAACATCATAATTGGTTATGTATTGTAATGGGATTAAGCACCTTAAGTGGGTCAGCTACTTTACCTGATACTTCGACAATGTCACCAGGAACAATGTTTTTAGCAAGGATTCTCTGAACAGCTGATCTGTCTTGTCGAACAACTTTTCCCATCTCTGGTTCGTATTCCTTCAAAGCTTCGATGGCACTTTCGGCGTTTCGTTCCTAAATTAAAATTTTCAGGTTAGACATAAGATATTCACCTTTATTCCCGTTAATGGGTTTTATTACAAGGTCAATCGACAGATTATCTCTCGAATACGTAACGGAGCGTTCTTACGCGGTCAATTGCTAATACGTCGCTAACATTGTAGGATTACTGGAGTTATACCAGTGTGTTGTATATCATTAAAACCTTTCTTTAGTTTTGGTAGAACCCATTAATCTACTAGCTTCAGGTGATGTCCGCTAAGTTTCTTACCCATGATCACACACTACTATCTAGGAACGAGTTTCGTACAAACAACCCAGTGACTGTTAACCGTCGCACTCACTTACTACGCTATTCGGACTGGAGGCTTTACTTAAAAAAAACACGGCATCGCTAATCACATACCTGCCAGATTCCAATGATAGAATTTGCAATGAGAATGAGCAGAATTACAAACGGTTCAACAAATGCGGTGATTGATTCTTCGCCGTCCTCAAACAAGGCCAAGACCTAAGACATTTGCACAGTTAGGCTAGTTGCTTACATCTTGTGTGCAAAATATATCAAGGATTGTAACTTACGAATGAAATGATAGCAGCAAGAAGTAGAATTCGCACAAGAAGATCTTCGAACTGCTCAACAACCATTTGCCATAGGGATTTCCCTGTAATATCAAAAGTTCGTTAAATTTAATATTTCTTTGTCAATTATTTTGTTATTAAAACAATTCAGCTTACCCTCTTCTGCTGGCAACTCTGCAATAATAAAATAAAGTTAGTTGGCTGATTGATTTTTTAAAGAAAACATGTTGCATATTAACAGAAACAAAGCCTACCGTTAGGTCCATATTTTGCCCGGTTTCTTTTTACTTGTTCATCACTGAGACCTTGAGTCGGAGAAACGCTGAAGTAGCTCAGAACCTCCGCAGATGTTTTGCAGTATGCGTCCTCCATTTTTAAAAAGAAGTTGCGAATAACTAATGCAACTCTAAATAAAAAACATCCGTAAATGTATTGAAAGCATACGATATCTAAAAGTATAATTCTCGCTGTAATGCTTTGATATTCCTTTTACAACTTTAAGCCTTGGAGTTTCTGAAGGAATCTGACTGTATCTTCGTTGATATCACTCTCTTTATATACCAGTTCAAGTGGACACGTGTTAACCTTGTGACCTACTGTGCCGATGAGGTGATGACTGCTGCAAAGGTTGCGAGAGCATGATGCGTGGAGATAACGTCTGTTCTCACTTAAACCTAAGGTTTGATCCCATGCAGGCTATGCATTAGCGCTATATTAAATTGGCGCGAAGTGTTACAAAATGTTTTTTAGATTTCAAATGCGACATATAGCTTGCAATAAAAAATGCGAAAATGCTTGTTAGCCAAACTTTAACAAGATGTAGGTTTTTTTAAATATCGTGGTAAATGTTGCCAGTTTGCTCAATGTGTGGATTTCTCCAGGCAGCTCAATGGTAAGTAGAGAACCAAATTGGTGTTTTATTATAACTTGACCCTGCTTGCTTGACTATTGTGTTCTTGAGCAAAGCCCTAAGCGAACATCGCCAACGGATTATTGGGTTGTCCTAAAACTAAAGGGACGTCTAAAAAATTATCATAAACACATGTCCGGACAGAAGTTGACCCGGGTGGTTGTTCTCCGGGGGGTATTTGTTCGGTCTGATCGTTGTCCTGGGTGGTAGTTATGTAAGGTTTTAAGTTTTCGGCGTTGGTAGTTATTCGGGTGCGACTTGTCCGATCCCCTATGTATTGGTAATTGTGCGTGATAGAAGTCCTATATGGTTGGTAGTTATTTCGGTTATCAGTTGTAAGGGCTGGTAATTTACCGGGTTGGTAGTTGTCTTGTAGGCCGCTGTCCGGTTTGGTAATCGACCGGGCTGATTGTTGTTAGGGTTGGTAGTTTTCCCGGTTGGCATTTGTCACATAGTGGTAATTGTTCGGGTGGTAACTGTCCCGGCGATATTCGATTTGTCCAGACAGTAGGTGATCTAGTACCTCCTTAACATACGGAAGGTTAGATCTTTTTTTAAAAAGCTGCTTTTATAATGTAATTAGCCCCGCGCCAAACACCATAAACAATGGGGTAATTGATAGCGTTGTTTGTGCGTTGAATAGAGTTGTTTATGGGTTGAATAGACAGAGTAATCCATAGCATTTCAATTGTGTGTAGGACCACGTCGCCCGGTACAAAAGATCTCGGAAAAATGATAAAGTCACGTAGGACAAGATGTGATACTTGGTTGCTGAGACATCAAATTCCAATATCACACAAATAATCCTCCAGGTTCCGAATTCCGGTTTCTAGAGATATTGTACTTTGGTGAATACAAAATAGTTAAAGCTACGTTTTTGATTAACTTATTAATAAAGTATAGAAAACAAATGTGTTCCATTTGGATTTAAAAACGAACTCATAATTATTATTCAGGAACCGAAGCACTGGCCAAACTCAATATAGTTTTTTTCTTTTAATGTTTCTAGTATTTGCTTATTAATTAAGTGATTTGTACGATAACGTTAAAAATATTTGCTTCTAAAAATATATAAACGAAAGTGAAAGGTTGCCATGAAAACGACTTTCAAAACATTATATGCTTATTATACTGTCGTCGTTTAATGAAAGAAGAGCCCGGATGGCTTGGTCGTAATTTAATAAGATTGACACCATATAAATCATGTACATATGGTCTCTACAGATAAAAGTTCATACAATATTAAATGTGCTCGAACGCTTCTTAGAGTGCGTTCGAGTTCTTCTGGTTAAAGGCGTGACATAATAAAACGGTTACCTAATACATCCTAAACAGTTTGTAAAAGCAAAGACTATACTATGGAACTTTATACATATTCTACATACAAACCTGACGGGTATAAGAAAGACGAATAGTACAGAAAAACATTTCGACCAAAAAGGCAGTGTATTTCAGTTGAAGAATCTTTACTTCACTATGGGTGGTAATGGTAAAGCATTTTTAAGTATTGCTTTTGGAACTGTATTACTATTTCTGGTGGTTTGCGTGATCAATTTGACTCAAGGTAAGTGCATCTATCAAAATAAGATTTAAACCGTGTTTACAGCATACGATTTCATTTTACTTACCTAGGTGGACTTTCGAAACCGTAAAACCGCAATCTTTTTCTCATTACCGAACTTGTTCAAAGTTTAAATTTGTTGAACTAGCTACTACAGTTACTTTAGCTTAGCCACAAGTTTTGCCAGGCTTTGGGGCAAGTTTCTCCTTTATCGATAAATGCAGTCAAAAGCCTACATAGTTACATTGTGCTGTTTATTTCGTATTGGGAAATCAAGTTTAATTCGAGGTGCATTTTAAAATGTCTTAATAGAATAAAGCGCAATAGATGTAAGTTATCTATTTATTAAGCGTTTCCGGCGTGACGTATATTAGATTGTGTTTAGTTGACTATGGAACGTCATTGCCTCGGCATTTTCGCGTAATCGCTGGAGCAATGACTGTACACAGGCTGCGTATTCATAATAATCAACCGCATTCTGTAGGCGCTCGTTAAATCTCGAACGATTTTCTTTGGCTGATTTTCATCAGACGCTTTCATGCGGAAACGGTTAAAAAGAACGAGTAGCAAAGGTTTTTTTTATTTTTCACAATTTATATTATTCCATTCACCCAAGTATATATATTGAACACTGCTTGACTAACACATATGGACTATACACAACAAGAGACTAATGACTAACACAAACAAACAACAGGGGGATACTCTTTTTTTAAAACTTTATTTAAACTAATTTCATGTAGCCTAATGTGAGCCTGGCTTATGTAAATATTTAAAATATATAGTAATATTAATCTTGAAATTAGCAATAGACCTATTGGATATATTTATTTTATATACATAATTCAGATTATTATTTTTAATATTATTATTACTAGTGAGCATCGACTCCAACTAACAGAATTTCATTAAGTACCTTAGTTTAGCTTTTAGTCTGTTTTGTCAAATTAAAACTTGTATAGCTTATACATGTGACTTAAAAGTGGTTTAACAGAATACTTTTCGGTTGAAGAATACGTGTTGGGTTGAAACACGTTTGAGTTACGCCGTAGAAGGAACCTATATTAAAGGTTATGGCCACTTGTAATAAAGTGTAATATCCATGTTTGGAGAATTTAACCGGTTTATTTTTGTCTGGTGAACACGTTGACTGGTCACGTACAAATGTAACCTGATCTCTAGAATGTTTTTGTCTAAAACGCCGTTGCGTCGCTGCGTGATTTAATACAATACCTAAATGTTACACAACACGCTTGTCATACAATAAACAAAGTGATAGGGTGCTAAGGTGGTGATTACACGTTCGTCTGTCGGGGCAGTCTGCAGCAATTCGGATAAATAGTCGTGTTGTTGACTCCGGACTCTTTAGTTTACTAGATCCTTTGATTCACCATGAGTGGCAACGGTAATGTATATTTTGGTATTGCTTGTGCGTTTGGAGCTGTTTCACTATTACTTATTTTCCAAGTGTTCCATTCGTCTATTGGTAAGTGCATTTATCATTAAATAGTTAAAACGTGGTTTAGTATTCCTTGTCATTTTACTCACATAGATAATTATTTAAAACGGCAAACTTGTTTTCCTACTTTTTATATGGGTCCTGTTTTAAAAAGGAGAAATATTTTTATAAAATGTTTTTTTAAACGTTCTTTGACAGTATCTAAAATAAAGCTTTTACGGCTTTGTGTTCTTGATATGCTCGCGGGTCGTTTTCTGTTAAATATTCCTACCGGTCAGCCTATAAATTTTAGTTTAATTTTTGCTTCTTAGCAACGGCGATAAAGACAATAGTGGAACTAAATTTAAAAAAAATTACATTACCACAAGTCAAATTAAAACAAGTCTAATCTTGCTGGTTCCGAAAATATAAACTGCTTGAGTTTTTACTAGTAGTTTATTATTCTACACTTGAAAACGGTAAAAAAAGTCAAATCACAATAGGACATTCGATGTTATCCCGTACTTAACACAATATGACATTTTAGAAAGTAGCCAGCTTAATTTCCCGCGCAACAAAATATATATGAGTGTAAACCGCGGTTTAGATGTACGTTTTAACGATTTTATCAACAATAGGCGTCAATAAATGATTTCTATCTTGGTTAAATGCACCTATTACGTGTCCACGCAAGTTAAAATGTGAGTAATTGTTTTTCAAACGTATCTTCCGCGTAATTTAGCACTAATTATCTGCGGAACCACACTGCGCGTTCTCTGCACACTCATTTCTCTTTGCCAGGAAAGTCTTTATTTGTTGTAATTTTCGTGAAATCCACTTCCACTGGATCGAGATCAGGGTGAAAAATGAACCATTCAGCCTTCTGGTCTCCATCTCCGTCACCAAGGCCTAATTCTTAACAAATCACCTAGCCTTATAAACATTGAATGTCCGTATTCATATATTCTAAATCTACACCGGCGTAATATACAAAGACTACGTAACAAGGCTACGTGTGTGGTTACACAACAAGCCAACGTTAACTATTCGGCTTGTCTGACAGATTAGTCTGGTGGTTTAGTGTGTCGCCTTTCAAGGGTTGCAGTCTCGAAACGGGTCGCTAGCTAGTCGGTTGTGTCGTTGGGCAGGGCACTTAACGGACATTGCCTGAACCCAGCGGATTAATGGGTTATACCAAATTGAAGGAACTTTTAAATCATATACAACACACTATATAATAGCTCCGGTAACCCGAGGGTGGACGCGACGTAATCTTACGATTGCCCGTGTGTTAACCCCCTTGGTTTTTCACTCACGGGAATAATCATGAATATCCTATGCTATCGTATGCATGTTCTGATTCTTGAAATGCGCATGTAGGCTACCTTTCCAGATGTTCCATTAATGCGTATTATAGTAAATTTGCCATTTATCTGCAGGATGTTTAGATTCCCAAAGGTTCTCTTAAATAAGGAAAATTACATTATATTAAAGGTTTACTCAGACATCAAGCTCTAATGTGCTACACAGCTCTGTCTATGTTATTCCTAAATACATTTGGAAAGAGCGTCATTTAAGTTGCGTGTATACTTGGAAAATCGTATGATGCATAGCTATAATTAAATCTAAATGCTTTTATATTGCAAAAGCGGTATTACGTTTTACCGTAGGTTTAATTTAACATAAAACTTAGGTTTAATTTAATTTAAAATAAAATTATTTTAAAACAGTTTATATTGCAGGCCCATCGATATTATTTCGGCAACGAAGGGCCCTTTCGGACTTATTAACAGAAATTGAATTGACGGACGCACATAAGAATGATTTTGTAAACAAACACAATGAATTAAGGCGTGCAGTGGTGCCGAACGCCACCGACATGAGGCTAATGACATGGGATAATGAACTGGCATCACTGGCTTATACATATACAAGGTAGGGACTTGCATTAAGATACGACCATTGTTGTTTTTAAACTATACAATTAATATAGTTTGCAAGTAATATGGGTAAAAAAATTAACTGCAAACTTACAATTGTGCGAAAAATAAACATTTTCTCTTCTAACTACATTCAAAATCAAGAACATCTTTTTGTGTTTTCCATCAGGAATTGTCAGTTCGTGCACAGTTCTGGGCTTACCACATCTCTGTTCTCACGCGTTGGGGAAAACTTAAGACAAGTGGGCTCGAGCAGCGAGGCAGTAGACACGATTCCAAACTCATCCACCCAACTGTGGTATGACGAGGTAGGAAAATGTTATAACTTTTTATCCACACCTAACAAACAAGGCAATAAGCCGAAATAATTATATATGATCAGCCATACGTGAAATAAATTTGCAGGTTGTCCGTTTTTATCGTAGTCAATTATAGGCCTACTTGCATTATTATTTTATATTCAAGGTATTATAGTAATAATTGCTATATGTGTGTTTACAATTCAACAGCATATGACAAAAAACGTTTAAAATAACCTAATTACGTGTTGTAACGTGCAATTCCAAATAGTTTGAGTCCACGGTTTAGCGAAAACGATTATTAACTTGCCGACAAAAACATCGACCGTCGTTGGCCATCAGTGTCACAATTCAGTAAAATCAGCGTGCTGTTAATTTAGATGCGCGCACTCAATTAACCAGTGCCCTGGTAACCTTTCACCTGGACAAATGTCATAATTCGACTCTACAGTCTATATCCTACTTTATATACCGCCCGGTGGCGTAAAGAGATGAATTGTGACACTCTTGACCAAGTGAAAAGTTACCAGCGCGCTGCTAACTTCCCTTAGACCACGACAGTTACAAATATGTAACCGAGAGGTGTCCCCGAAAAAAATGCACAATTCAGTCGTTGCTTGGGGGGTTTTCCTAGTTTTTATATTTTCGAAAAGCATTTAAAAAGATCTTTCGAAATGTCGCATAAAAACATTTATATTTAAAAATTTTGAGTAATATTGCTCCAAACATTTTCTTCAAAATTGTTGTATCTGGTTTAACTTTTAGGTAAAACATCGCCTTTTGGGTTTTGGGGAGTTAAAATTGTTACACCAGTTGATGCGAGAATACAACCAGCAGTAGCCAGCCTTTGTTTTTGCTTTTTCCAGTCATTTTTGATCTTTTAACGATATATGTATACATATATGTCTATGATTTTTGGTATTTATTATTAATATTTATTAATTTTTTTCGCCTTTGTTTTCTTTGTTATTCTATTATTTTTCGATATTCGGAAGAAATATGGCAACTTCGCGGTTGTTTACCGCAAAATCAGCCTGCCAGCATGATCAAGGCCGACAGCGATTCTGGTGATGAAATACCATACTTGTCAACCATGTGTGACGTCATCACGCTTAGTTAAACTTTGTAATACGTAACTATCTTCTACAAGCTACCAGTAACGAGTAATTTGAGTATGAAGTATTAATTGTGATGTCATTACAAATACTATGACGTCATCAAAAAAATAAAGATGCCAATTTGTAGAAAATTATTTACTGGACAACTTTGTAATAAATTATTTTCCTAAGTCCAAAAGTATTCGCAGCAAAAGGTAAAAGTTCCGTCGTGGTGAAAGGGTTGTGCGCGCTGGTATTTTATATAAGCGTACTTATTTTTGCCGCATGATGGCGTAAAGAGACGAATTGTGACACTTATGGCGAGTGAAAGGTTACCAGCACGCTGCTAAATTGAATGCACGCACTTAAATTAACAGCGCCCTGATTTTACTGAATTATTACATCAATGGCAAACCATATGTCCTCCCTAAATACGCCACTGTTTCTGACAAATTTGGGATTAAATTTTCATTTCGTGAAAACTGGTGCGTGAGCTTTCGCACTATACCAAAACAAATATCTTGGCCTAGAGAACGCCTTGCTAACTCCTAAGCGCTGTGAAGAACTGGGATCAAATTTAGACTACCCATTACCGATTCCATTATTAACTTAATATGTGCAGCAGGTTGCCGTGTTTTTACAACAACTCTGTTGTGGCGTATGATTTCTTGTGTTCGTATATTCGTGATGCTTACAAAATTCAAATTAATAAAACTTTAGGTGGCGTTTTACGACTACAATGCACGTACATGCCAAGCAACCAAAGTATGCGGACATTTCAAGCAAGTGGTCTACGCCGAAAGTTACAGGATTGGATGTGGGATCAGCGTGTGTCAGTGAGTTTATGCATGCATAATATTAAACGGTTTGTACTTCATTCTTTTCTACTTGAAGGTAGATAGAGTTTGAGTGTAAATTAATGTTTATTTTAATAAGTTATAAATCCAATTCGTGTCGGGCTTTGATCTTGGTTATTCATGTTCCATACATTGGTTTAGCTTAGTTTTCTAAAAAAGTAACGTGATGACACCCCCCTTAGGAAAAACTTAATGTTATTATACATTCGCGATATCGGGGATCCCCGCGAAGTAAACTTTTAAAAAACATTTTTTTAAAGTTCAAAAATAGTTATTACTTGTTGGAAAAAATAAATAATCATTGGTACAATTTGTCACATATTGCATAAAATATAACATCACTTCCTTCACTGTACTACATTTTGAACGTTCTTTAACCGATGTTGCTCTAATCTGGTAAAATACTTTATTTAAAATTTAACAAGTATTTACATATGCTTACCAAGACCCGAACTTGCTCGGCCTAAACTTTTAAATGACTTTATTATATCTCAGTGACACACGTAATATTATCCTTATTTTAGAAACCTTCTTGGATCCAACAACAACGGTTTTCTTATCAGTTGCAACTATGGCGTACATGGGGGAGATGTGACGTAAGGACATTAGATTTATCTTCAACATTACCCTTGAACAGAATTATTGGTATTACAATGCAGTCGGACTGCACAGCTTAACGGCTAGCTTTATCCATTGTGTCCTTGGGCAAAGAACTAGAAAACCCAGTAGAATGGTGTATCAGTATACCCGAAGATAGTTCGAAATTCTTAAACTTTTACAACATGTACTGCAATAGTTTTGGAAACCCGACGGTGGGCATAAGATAATCTTAGGATTGCCTGTATTGTAATGTCCATTGTGTTTTTTATTTCACTAGAATAAAACATGGACTTCAGTTGCTAACATAATCACCATGGTTCATAAAATATAAAAATATTTTCAACCTATTCTGTGGGTGGAATGTATATGTCTAGTTATTGGAATTTAATATTTAAACACACTTAATTAACTACAGTGTCCAAGAAGCTGACGGTACGCTTACCAACAAAAGACCATATAGAACAGGGGTGGTTTGTTCCCAGTGTGGGGCAGGGGATACTTGTGTTGACAGATTGTGTACAAACCCTGCAAGGGATGTGTCCAGCAGTAAGTCAACAGTTTTTTTGTCCTTTATACCCATTTGATCTTTAGACTAAACAATGTATTAAAAATTATTTAAACTTGTTTAAACCTTCTCTCATTAATCATTTTTTAATTAGTTTGATATTTTTCATATAAATCATGGAGTCGTACATTGGCAGCTCACAAAGCAATACAGATTGCATAGGAGTGAAAAGCCACTGCATGTGCTTTTTACTTGGATTATGATGCTCACAGTATGTTATTAATATGCTAATCTATATAACTTATGTTTCTGGCTTGTTTGAGTTGATTTATGGGTAAGGTAAAATGTGGAATGTTGCACCGGACTTTACTGCTAAATGCTTTCTTCAATTTTGTGCATTTGTGCACATTTTGTATTGCACATTTTTCTAAGTAGTTCACATTGCGTTTGTGAATATTGATTTAATTTTAGGATAAAGAATTTGTTATGGTTATTCCCGTAATTGAAAAAAACAAGGTGATTAACACACGGGCAATTGTCAGATTTTTTAGTTAGTTTTACTTGCCCACATAAAATTAAAGATTATCAAAGTTTATTTAAATTTATACCTTTTCATTTAAAGGTAGCACTGAAACAACTGCTTCAATACTGACAACAGGTTCAGTTTTTTTTGTTAGAATTTTTAATTTTTTGAGTATTTTTATTTTTATTTCTTCCGGATAGTAATATGTAATCTAGGAATGTAACTATATTTTTCTTATTTAAAGGTGAAACAACTGTATCCCAGATAAGCACAACCGATTCTCCAACAACAGGTTTGCTAAAAAACAATAAATGTTGTTAAAACTTCTTTTGATTTCTATATGATAGTACTATTAAATTTGATTGTACTGATAGTATAATAGCATCAAGTCAGTTGTGGACAAATACTGATATTTATTGTTCTTTGAAACAACAGGTGCTTTAAGGCATGCACTCATGGTCCCAAAGCTTGCATAGGCCAAACTATTGTAACATTTATTTTGAGATTAAAAAATGGTGGGTAGGTTGAAACACGGGCATTTCTGTAATTTATATCAGCCCATACTAGGTTCACTGAGGTCCTGCAACGTGTTTATTATTTGATAACTGAATTCCAATGCTTTGGAAAATCTATACACAACAACAAATAATAGTTGTCAACACAAATAACTCTTTTTTTAACTTTCGACAGTTCACTGCATGGTTAGACATCAAAACAAAAGTTATGTTGTGGTTTAATGTGTAGATCAGTGGTTCTTAAACTTTTTCAGTCGCGCCCCCCTTGAGATTTGTGATTCATGCTCACGCCTCACCTACACAAAAATCAAATTTACAAAAAAAGAGCAATAATTTATTTGCCATTACCCTGCTTAGTGTGAAGGATGCAAGGGATCGCAAACATTTAACAATGGAATTACTATTACATTTATATACCTTGCTTTTACTTTGCATTATTGACGCATAATAAGCATTTCTATCACGACGCAACAATAGCCATTATGCGTTAATATACCACGATTCCTTTATTAATGATTGACGGAGATGCGACACACCTCTTTATAATAAGGTTATATGGTGTTTTAATAAGTAAGATTACTCGTTTCAAATGCTTCGTTTCGTCGATATTCATCCTATCCTACACGCATTAACTCACGACACGTTTATTGTAGTTTTTCATTACTACTTAATAACGGTACTGTTGCTTAATGAATTATCTTTCTGGCTTTAAAGATTAGTTTGAGAGGTTCTGAAACCGCATTCTAAGGCAATTTAACATTGCTAAAGCGCGAAAACGATTTTCTCGTATCCCACGCATTTCGCTAATCGTTTCAAAATCGTTAATTCGAACCCTGCAATATGTCACTGTCATGCTCGCGCCCCCCTTGAGAAGCTTCCACGCCCCCCAAAGGGGGGCGCGCCCCCCAGTTTAAGAACCCCTGGTGTAGATTAATGTGAATTTTCCCATTTTCAACAGATATTTCAAACACCACTAGCAATATACTAACTGCAAGCACACATATATTAACTGCAACAAGCTATGTATCAACTGTTCAGAATAAGGTTAACTCAACCACAACTTCAGGTTTAAATATAATACATTGGTTATATGTTGTGCATTTGGTGCTGCATTGCAAGGCATGCATTTGTTACCGCATAAATTACATGATATGGGCTGCAAGATTTTGACTTTCTTTATGGCTTTTAATTCGTTTTTATTAAAGAAGTAAAAACATTTTATGTTTTATCTACATTTGACTTGTGACAGGCATTAAATAAAAGATGATTTTTTAGGATTTTCTTTGTAGTTAATTTTTGGACCTTTTAATAAAATTATTATTATGATTACAACGATTTTTGGAATTAACTTTGTTTTGTCCAATTTCTGTGGCAGTTCAAATTGAATTGTTTGGTTTAGTTTCTTTATATACCTGGCATCGCGTTCACTGTATCGGTTGCCTAATACTATAAGCAAATTAGCTTTGGTGTTTATTAGGATTTCCTGTACTCATGCATCAGCAACCAAATTTAAATTATATTTTATATATCCAGCCACATTGAACTCCTGCGACATTGCTGTCTGCGGTGGCCCAATAGCAGCTTCATCATGCAACAATGCTACCGGTAACTACACATGCAACTGCCAGCCGAACTACTTATTTCAGCAAGTGAATGAAACATCATCATGCTTTTACAACAGCGCAACTGGAATGGTCCCATCTATACTAAACTCCATTTTGCTGATTTTACTTTGCTTTCTGGCCCCTAAGGTTTGTTTCTAAAAATATCCGATTTATTCCCAATTTGTTTCCCCAGTTTTAGTTTTCCTTTAAACCTTATTCATCAGACAGAATTTTTCACCCTAATTTCCATTTTATGTGTGATATACTTTATACGTGCCAGTTGCACTTATCATTCGGCCTTACAATCATTTGCTTTAAAATAAAATGGTGTGATCTTTGCAAAAAGGACATGTAAAACATGGTTCCAGTGGAATAGAAAATAATAATATGTCCCAGTATTTAAAGCTTTATACTTTTTCAAATAAAGTTTATTTAAAAAAATGTGGTGTAAACCACTATTTTATATGTGGTGTAAAATTGTGATATAGTGATTTTAAATCTATTTTTTTATATGTATAATCAAAATCTAAAAAAAAAATTAAAAGAGTTGTGTAAAACATAACTGAAAAACTAATATTCTGGATAACCTGTCAATCAGTTTACTGTAAATTTTACAGCTGATTTAAAAACATTTTGGCTTCTAGTACTTAGTAGCATAGCGTTTGTATTTCTTTATAAATAAAATATATTTTAAATATAAACCTTGTTTTTTTTTTATATATTAAGAACATGTACAGAGGAGAAGGGTCTATTAAAAATCTCTATTACGAAATTGACTAAACGTATATTAACTAAATTAGCATGTCAATGTATTAAAACATTCAAGGTATTGTAGTGTGTTCTTTTGTTGCATCGTGTTGTGCATGATTCGGACGTTTCTTTAATTTGGTAGAACCCCTTAATTGGCTGGTTTCAGGCAATACCCATTAAGTCTCTTGCACAAGGACACAAGCTATCAGTTTCGACTCTGCAACCCTGCAACCTTCCGGCTAAAAGGCGCCGCTCTAAACCACCAGACCGGTCGGGCTAGCAGCGGACGCTCGAATCACTAACCCTATATGTATATAAAAAATGTATATACCGAAACTAAGAATTGCTCTATAGGCTACTTGTGCGAAAGCGTCTGGTATGTCTTCGACCGATTAGCTCAGTCGGTTAGTGCGTGGGCTTTCAGCAGAAGTTTTGCAGGTGCAATAGCTTCGGTAACCCGGCGATGGGCGCGAGGTGATCTGACGATTGCCCGTGTGATAACCCCTTTGGTTTTCCCATTCACGGGGATAAAGATGAATATCCTCCCCCTAATCAGAATTATGCATTCTACTCGGTAATATGCCTTTAGTCACAGTTCTGTCCTCAACACTTTGCTCTTCGCCTACGGGGAAAACCTTTTCGATTTTGTTTTTAACTTGATAAAAGTTGTTTCAGTCTAATAGTTCGGGCATGACGAAAACTTCCGCTTATTACGTAACAAAAATATCAATCATTATAAAAGTACAATGGGAGGTCTTTTGACAAGCTATAAACATTTGATACAGTAGAACCCCGCTTACCTGACCACCTGTGGGACCGTGATCAAGCGGTCGCGTTAGCGGGGTGGTCGTGTTAGCGAATTTTGATTTGCAGCAAGTTGTCGTCATATGCAGCTTAAACGTCTGCATTTTTACTAATTTTTTACCAAATGCCATTATTTGTATCAGATACTGCAGAATGAATTAGGTTTATCTTGTAGGATTCAGTTCTGTCTGCCACGTTTTTTGTGTGCGCTCAATTATTCTTATTGTTTTGATCATAAATAAAATGTAACCTTGTTATTTTGGTAACAAATACAAATTATTTAGCACATGTGGTCACTTAAGCGGAGTCAAATTTGAAGTTTTGGACCAAAATATGGCGGTCCTGGTCTGGAAACCGGGGTGGTCGCGTTATTGAAACAGAATACAATGCATTACCATAGTAAATTATTTGGGACCGCACTAAAGTGGTCTTGATAGTGAGGTGGTCGTGTTATCGAGATGGTCTCCAAGCGGGGTTCCACTGTATTATATTACCAAAGTGTGTAAAAGTCGTAATATTTACACAATTTTTACATAAAGTAAAATTTTGGCGGCTTAAAGTTTAGTTAGACATCAAAGTACAGATAGTGAGAGCGCCCATTGGCCTTATTTTAGTCGTTTTTCCCTTGGGCAAGTCACTTAGAAGACTTTATATTAACTGATTGGATAAGTTTGTTGTACTAAAACAGTTGCAACGCCCATTTTATGCAATACATAACTGTGAGCATTTAACGTCGACAACATGAGTAGGCTATACCATAAAACCTATCCAGATACTAACGCGTCTTACTTCTGCATAATTGCGCGGTCAATTTCAATGACTTGATGTAAAAAAATATTAGGAAATTAAAATCACATGTATTATCCTAAATCCACATCAAATAAATAAGTTTTTACAAAACTACTTGGTTATATTCTTTATATAGCAAAAAATATTTGTGAATATTTATGCAAAAATACAACTTTAAGCTAATTTCGAGCAATTCCTAGCATTTTTTTGGTAAAAGAAGCATATTTTTAGACAAGCTAAGTCGTAAAATATTATGGCGTACCAAGTTACAAGTGATGGTCATATAATAAACAAAGTTCATTACACACGCAGTTTACTTAATTGATTTTAAATCATAAATTTGCCGGAAATGACGAGTCACAGACTCCAATATAACAAGTAAATAAGTGATTTCACAAGTCAAAATGATTATTTCATTAAGAGATAAAAACATATATATATATATATATACATAACCACTTTGTATGTTTATACAATATATATATATATATAAATATAATCATTCATATATATATAAGTAAGGCGAGTGTTATTAAATTGTGTAGTTTTGTTAAAATTAATGAAAGCGAGTTAGTATCGGTAAATATTTAATAAAAAAAATGTTTTTTAGTTTGTCAGGGCATATCTAGAAACGAAATCTATCTCAAAATAGAACAAATTAAAAAAATAAATATTTAAATGCGTGGATCAATGCAGACTGGTTTGTATTGCACAGGAAAGGAAAGACGCGTAGGTGAACCGGTCATATAGGTCTCTTACGTTCATATCGGTTAAGGAAGTCTGCTAACAGTCAGGCATCCCGACTGCTTATAGGCTGTAGTTATCAACCATTGTAAGTGTAGTTAATTCGCTATGAAAAGTAATCGCAAAGTGCTTTTAAGTTTTGCATGTGCTTTAGGAGCTGTATTACTTTTGCTGATTTCCCAACTGTTGGAATATTCTTATGGTAAGTACATTTATTACGTTAGCTTAATACCGTGCTTTAAAATGTACCATTTCATTTTACACACCTCCAAAATTAAACATAAAATATCATTTTCTTTTTTTTACTAACGTGCTTATCGTCGTAAAAGTTTAGCAAAATATAATTTAGAGTTTCGCCAGATTACTATTACCGGTTACGTGATGTATGCAATATAAGAGCGAAGAAATAATGTTATCCACTTTATATTAATATAACCGCAACCTTTCAGAACACAAGTTGGATTTTAAAGTCATAAATGTACAAACTGTCATTTAATATAGTATATATTTTGGTATGCATTTATTTAACAGTCAAAACTTGATCCAGCGTGTCCGGTATGGCGTATGGCAAAGCGTAAAGGAACTGTCTTTCAATCGGTATATTAACGCCGTAAACACAATGGAAGATAGGATCATTTACTTATATTTGGAAAACTTTGGAGGTCGTATGCTGGCTGTATAGCTATATTTAAATCTATATGCCTTTTTATTGCTCATGCGGTATTACGTAATACAGCATGTGTAATCGAAATTAAACTTCAGTTTATATCACAGGCCCATCGATATTATTTCGACAACGAAGGGCCCTTTCGGTCTTAATGACAGAAATTCCATTGACGGACGCACACAAGAATGATTTTGTAAACAAGCACAATGAATTAAGGCGTGCAGTGGTGCCGAACGCTACCGACATGAGGCTTATGACATGGGATAATGAACTGGCAGCACTGGCTTATACATATACAAAGTAGGAATTTTCATATATGACCATTAGAATTTAAAAATACAAACAATGTTTAAGATCGCAGGTAAAAAGTGCAAAATAGATAATAAACTCAAAATAACAAATCATTTGTGCGAAAACGCTTTTGATCTTAACTGCACCAAGGATCACCTAGGTTATTTATATTTTCCATCAGGAATTGTCAGTTCGTGCACAGTTCTGGGCTTACCACATCTCTGTTCTCACGCGTTGGGGAAAACTTAAGACAAGTGGGCTCGAGCAGCGAGGCAGTAGACACGATTCCAAACTCATCCACCCAACTGTGGTACGACGAGGTAGGAGAATATTATAAACTTTAACCTTCTGTTTTTGCCTATATAAAACGGCAGCTTAGGACTAAATTGTCTATAAAACCGGCATTCCAAGAAACTTGCAAGATCAGGTTGGAAATTTACACAATAGTGTATTAAAAGGTCATATTTATTTAGTAAAAAATATCCCCGGCCGGTTAGTCTGCGGTTTAGTACGTAGCCTTTCAAACGAAAGATTGCAGGTTGGAAACTAGTTGCTAGCTTGTCGGTTGTGTCCTTGGGCAAGGCACTTTACGGAAATTGCCTGAAAACAGCGGATTAGTGGGTTCTACCAAATTGAAGGAACGTGTCTATCATATACAACACACTGCAATAGCTCCGGTTACCCGACGGTCGGTGCGTCGGTGATCTGAATATTACCCGTGTGTTAACCCGCTTGGTTTTTCCATTCACGGGAATAAACATGAATATACTATCCTATCTCAATGTTTATCTCTCGGTACAAGTTGCATTAACGTGTACCAGCATTGAATTTACTGGGTCAAGAAAAGAATGTGTGACAGCCAAAGTGTTGTTTGTATGGGGGTCTAATTTATTATAAATTACATTTTAACGTTCCCTCATCTTTAGGTTGCATATTACGACTACAATGCACGTACATGCAAAGCAACCAAAGTATGCGGACATTTCAAGCAAGTGGTCTACGCCGAAAGTTACAGGATTGGATGTGGGATCAGCGTGTGCGAGTGAGTCAGCTTTACTCATATATTAATTTGCAATAAATTATAATATGCAAAACTATGTATCACCACGTCTCTTTGTCGTAATATTTAATTAGCCAGATGTCCTTTTATTGTGGAATTAAAATACAATGGAACTAAAATAACTTTTTTACCTAGAGATATCTTCTAAAATATAAAAACATGACACTTTATAATACAACACTACTCACCACGTGGTATAAATCCAGTTGAAAAATTATACTAACACAAATCTATACTGAATATATACCGCTTTCCGGAACCCCGAGATATACACTCCACTGAAGTCACAACACCACATATGAACAGGGAAAAAGTATTTACTAAAATTAAAAAAATATTACCCAATATGAATTAGATGAGCAGTGGTAATACAAACTAGTAAAACTACTTAAGCTTTTTATATTTAAAAAAACGTCCTTATTGTACGTTGTGTGCCACCCAATTAGGCATTGAGTAAACGAACCCTCCCGGTTTCGGATATAGTAGTCCTGTAGGCTCGCGCTTTCTTTTGTCTGGATGCTTCTGCTCGTAGCTTTTCGATAGAAATCTTTATTCTGGTTACTTTGAACTTGGCATAGCTTGCTCTGTCTATACAGAATGCCTACAGTAGCCACGATTTTTAATGTCTATATCTCTTGATTCGGTTTATTGGTGTTCTGCGTCTCATTCAATATACAGTTACGTTCGCGAAGCAAGTTACTTAGTACGTTATTCAGCATGACGCCAGTTGTATAGTCTAAGGTACGTTATACAGCATGACGCAGGTTATCTCAAGTACGTTATTGTAGGTTATTTATGGGTTATATAAATTTCCAGAATATATAGGGAATTTACAAGGTGCAAAAAGTTTACGTGCGAGACGTTTCACATCTGCACGTTTGACTAACTGTGGGAATTGGGTGAAAAAACTATGTTAATGATTTAAACGGCAAAAATACAAAAGGCCCGTACAAGGTGATAATTACGTACAAAGTAATAAAACGTGAGAGTCGGTAAACTTGAAACGCAAAAAAAACGACGTTAAAACACAAAATATTTTAGACATAAATTAAAACAAATATATACTATACGAAATGCTACAGTCCGACTTCTTGTCGTCCAACAAGATCTTTTTAAAAAAATATATGGTAAACCATGGATAATACTACAAACACTCAATTTCATAAAGACAACATCAACATGTGATGAAATATTTTTTTATATAATAATACCTACTCGCCGGCGAAATAAGATTAAAATATTTTCCATGTCTTCGGGCACAGCCGCCAAATTGTTCCTTAAGCCGCCAAATTGTTCCTTAAGTTTGAATTTTCTGGTAGATCGTTGATGATGCGTTTAGTGTTCTATAAAGTTGATAAGGTAAAATATCATTCATTTTTAGAAATCTTCTTGGACCAAAAAGAAATGGGCTTCTTATCAGTTGCAACTATGGCGTGCATGGGGGAGATGTGACGTACGTACAGTTATTTCTGTGTTTACTTTTATTGGATATTATTTATGTTAACTAGACTGTAAATTGTCATTAATAATAGGCTTAAAATAAATTCTGCACACTCTTGCATATGGCGCAATAGATATACAGTATATGTAAACTTAATCTAATGTAGAAAGTTATGCTGTAGCCTGTTTTACTTTTTATATTCTTTTATGGTGGAAAATATTTATATATGTAATTTTTGGTGTGTATTAAAAATAAAATCTTTTTAATTCCAATTTAGCATTGTCTCAATAAAAAAAATGTCACACACACACACGAATAATTCCCATACACAACAACACACTAATTTACTACAGTGTCCAAGAAGCTGACGGTACGCTTACCAACAAAAGACCATACAGAACAGGGGTGGTTTGTTCCCAGTGTGGGGCAGGGGATACTTGTGTTGACAGATTGTGTACGAACCCTGCAAGGGATGTGTCCAGCAGTAAGTCAACAGCGTTTATATTGTTGTCGCCTATTTATTCTATTACACCTATACCAGTTAATTTTTGAATGCCTTTGTTTATCATTAAAGGCCAAGGCTATATAGATTAAAATACGCTTATCAAACCCCGACATAGGGGAACTAGAATTTATTTAAGTGTAGAGCCTCGTAAACCGAACAGAGATATGCGGAAATGTGTTGAGATGATATTTGGCAGTAAAATCACAAAAAATGATCATGAATGCAATAAATAAAATTAAATGTTCGCCGATTAAAAAGTGATAGTATTATAGAGAGGTAGCATTGTATTTTTTGCAATTAAAATTAAACCACAGAGAATTTTGTGGAATATATTCGAGAATATTCCTATCATGTTTAAAAAAAGTGTATTTGTGATGCGAACATATTGATTTATGATGGTCACAGGAGTATTGGTTTCTACGTGGTTAACGAAAATTAATTTTAAAATGTAGCATTCTGCTACACAAGTCAAGCGAACAAAAAATGTTTGGCACATGTGTTTAAATAAAGCCAAAACAATTTTCGTGCTTCTATTACACGCCACAAAAAAGATATATATTGTTAAATTTTCCTGTTTTATTTAAAGGCGGAACAACCGTGGCTGAAACAACTGCTTCTCCAATAACCTCAGGTAGTGCTAAAAATATTTAAAATATTTCGATTTTTCTTGCGAGACAGTATGATTTTTTTCAAGAAACAAATTGGTTGGACATATTACTCACGTGATCATTCAAGCCGAATTAAAAAAACAATTTTTAAACCTTCAATACACGGCTCCACAAAAAGAGACCTTTTTTTTATTTAAAGGTGGAACAACCGTGACCAAAACAACTGCTTCTCCAATGACATCAGGTTAAGCTAAATTTTTAATTAGAAAATAGTAATATTTTCCAGACAGAATATGGACTTCACTAGTACATTTGTACAATAATGGATAGAATAAATGAATTTTACATTTTGAACAGTAATAAAACATACTAATCATGCATCGAAACAACTGCAACTACGTCTCGTTTCTTTATCTAAAATATAAACTATTTTCAACGAATATAGCTAAATCACAGTTTTGAAATAATACCTCGCCAATATGTATAAAATTCACAGTTTTATCAAAATACCCTTCTATATCGCATTACGCTTCTGATTTTTCCAGTCCAGTACACATAAACACACAGATCAAAATAACTGTGGCCTCAAATAACATTGTCCATTTCAGCCATGTTAAGCACCTGTGACATTGCTGTCTGTGGTGGCCCAATTGCCGCTTCATCATGCAACAACGCTACCGGTAACTACACATGCAACTGCCAGCCGAACTACTTGTTTCAGCAAGTGAATGAAACATCATCATGCTTTTACAACAGCGCAACTGGAATGGTCCCATCTGTACTAAACACGCTTTTGCTATTCGTACTTTACATTCTGGCTGTGTAGTCGTTTGTATAACAGCCCCTTATACTTCAAAGTCTAACTTCACTTTTAGTGTCGCTTCACGCCAGAACTTAGTTTTTGTTTTTGGATGTAAATATATAAAGTAAGTTCTTCTCCCACCTTTTTGTCACATGATCATTCTATTTTGATAGGTTTGATGTTAAAAAAAATATGCGTGTAAAACACGTTTTTTGGCTTATTTAAAGATATTTTGTGGAACATTTATTTTACTTTATTAGAGAATATGCGTGTAAAACACGGTTTTTAGCTTCTTTAAAGATATTTTGTGGAACATTTATTTTACTTTATTGGAGAATAAGCGTGTTAAACACGGTTTTTGGCTTATTTAAAGATATTTTGTGGAACATTTATTTTACTTTATTGATGAATATGCGTGTTAAACACGGGTTTTGGCTTATTTAAAAATATTTTGTGGAACATTTATTTTACTTTTTTTGGTAACTTAGACTGATTACTTATACTACAGTATGTGTAAAACACAAATTTTACGAGCTGTATATTGCTTTCTATAATAAACAGAATCTTAAATTGCTGTCCATTTACTTGCATTTCTTAAAAAGAATACAATTTATCAGCACACAGGAAATTGTCAGATTACCACGCCCAAACAGTTGGACTACCGCATCCATGAAGTGTGTTTTATATTTCATGGTAAGACGAAAACGCAGTAAAGGGAACGTTATAATACGGGCCACACCAACTGGCTATAACCTTATAGTTATTGGATGGTGTTAAACACGACCAAAATTTCCTTCGATGTTGCCACATCAAACCACTGGATCCACGTAACATTCATGTCGTGAAAGCTTCAAGTTATTTATTTTGACGTTTTAATGAATTTAAGTCAAATCTATATAAAATGTTGGGTTACTACATTATTGTTCAAGTGCTACTGTCAATAATTAGCTTAGTTTAGAGTTTCACAAACCACAACCTTTAAGCCGAATCCATATACATTGGATAGAAAAAAATCACAAACGCAATGCTGTATACGAAAGCCACATAGTGCTAAATTTAAATTTATCTAATAAAATGCATAAATTATAATATAATTTTAATCATGCTTAATAACTAAGCATACATCCTTCATTTAACATGCTTTCTCCGCCATCCACGATTAAGCACTGGCCAGTGATCATGCGAGCTTTGTCGGATGCAAGAAAGACAATAGCATCTGCGATATCACTTGGCATACAGACGGATTTCATCGGTAAAACTTTTCCATGGTTGTCATAATGCATCTTCATTTGTTCTTGGTCATGGTTACAGTTGTTTCCGATAACGTTGGTACGAGTTTCACCAGGGCTTAAAAAATTGACAAGTGTAAACATTTTGTTTACGGTATTATCTGTAATATACTTACTTTACAGCATTTACTCTAACCCCCTTGAATGAATATTCTGCAAAAATATATAATACAGTTATTTCTTTGATTTATATAAAATTATTTTAATGCTTAGTTGGGTATAATAGTGTAGCGTACAGAGTTTGCGCATCGCCCACTGTGCCTTCTTCTTTAATTCTATATCTTTGTGACGTCGTGGTCTTTTTAGATTCCCGTTTAGTTGTCGCGTTGTGATTAGTTTATTTTGTTGATTACGTGTTTTCATATTTTTTCCCTTGTTGGCAAGTGCATGTGGGCAATTGCAATACAGAAGTCTAGCTGAATGGTTATCGATATCACAAGTCGAGTCGTTACAATAGCATAGTCATGTTAAAACGGGGGTAACACCATGTAGGTGCATGGTATAACATAGACAATCTTCCGTTTACTCTATGCACACTCCAGGTTAAGATTGCCAGTGTAGTATAGGCCGTAGATATTGTTACAAATTTTGTTTAACCTATTCTTGGAGAGAAATCTGCTAAAAGGGGCTGCGGCAACATCTGCTATATAAGAGCGTACTTTAATACTATTGTATAAATCAAGCGTTTCGTCATGGTTACCAGACTTAAATCTTGGCAAAAAGTTCTGTTTTAAAATGACTTACCCAAAGCAATAGTTTTAGTAAACTGGTCTATAGCTGATTTGGTCATGCTATACGTCAGAGAATTTGGAAATTGACAAGTAGAGTTTATGCTGGATACATTGACTACACAACCTGAAAATAAATTGTTGGAAAATTTATTTTTTACGTATTTATTTCAAGATTTTTAAGTTTGTTTCAAGTACAAATACGTATATACCAAACAATGTAAACTTATATATATCAAAATTGAACAGGCTTAAATGTACCATTGATACAAATATAAATGCAACGACGATAACCTAGTTACACAGACATAATCCTAGGCAGAGGTTGGTTTCCAATAAGCAGCTGGTGCCTAAGCGCGGATAACTAGAATTTTCATGATTTTAACTCACCACATTATTATTCATTCGCATATTGGATTTTTAACTTATAAGAGTCAATCACAACACAATATAAAATTAAAATATTGTCTTATTCTAAGTAAACCTAAAAATCACCTTTAGACTTCAGTAAAT
>CH003381.1:1725873-1751321 GCA_000149265.1 Ciona savignyi
TCCTGGAAACAATACAGCAATTTTGTTAAACAGATGTTTAAAATTCTTAAAATATAATTTAAATTTTAATAATGTTGGTAAAATAAATTGTTGTTGTTGTTAAAATGTAGAAAACTTCCATATCCTGTAACCGATGGCGAGTTAGTTACTGCTATTTCTGATTAAAAAGGAAAACCGAAAAACTGTGTTCTATTTCTATGATAAATTTAAAATTTTATAATAAGGTTTTATAAACCTATAAAAAAGGATATGAAACAAATTGATAAAACTGATTTTTTTCTCAATTTAATGAAAGTACAAATTTGTTTACCTCTGCAAGTCGACTGCTTTTTAAGATGCCAGCAACATTACAAAGAACGTTCAACTTTTCAAACCTATCAATGGTTTTCTGAATAATTCCTTTTACTTGGTCCAGATCTTTTAATTCCGCCACTATCTCCAAAACCTGTGGGTTATTACCATGAAAATAACCCAAAAACCATGTATTGAAAAATCATGTATTGAAAATAATGACAAAATTTAAAAACCCGAAAAATATGAAAGTGATGTAGGTGAGGTAGGTGATTTGAGTGCTATAAGAACTGTAAGCTCTGTGAATGATTTACGTACTGCATGGTGGTAATTAAAGTAGGCTTGTTTGATTGACAATTGTGGGTCATCGTTATGAAATAAATGGTTCCCCCGTATATTCGGGCTGAACAAACATTGTGTCGTTGATGTTTTCAAAGCGTGTGTGGGTTGTCATCGATCGCGTCATGAATGTACATGTCTGTATTTATTATTTACGTTTTTTTATTAAGTATTTGTCGGGAAATTCCCTCTTTAAGGAAATAAGATTTTTCTTCACAGAAGAGATAAGTGTAAGATTGTACTTCTCAGGCGGAATTTTTATAATTGTACCGTATTTTTGCTATGGTATGTCTAAAATTTGCCTATATAATAAGTTGAAATTTACTAATAAAAAATATAACCTCCGGGGATCCTGCTTCCTTGCATTTGAGAGCAGTGGCAGTCAATGCCTTATCATCACGGTCAGTAAGGGCCAACGTCGCATTTAATTTGGCAAACTCTAAAGCTGTTGCCGCACCGATACCACTCGCAGCACCTTTATTAAAATAATGGTAGCCTAGCGGTTAAGTGCGTCGCCTTTCAATCGAAATGTTGTTGGTGCGAAACTGGTCGCTAGCTAGTCGGTTGTGTCTTTGGGCAAGGCACTTTACGGACCTTGCCTAGACCCACCGGATAAATGGGTTCTACCAAATTGAAGAAACGTGTTCATACACAACACACTACAATGGCTTCGGTAACCCGACGGTGGGCGCGAGGTGATCTGACGATTGTCCGTGTCCTAACCCCCTTGGTTATCCCATTCTCGGGGATAAACATGAATATCCTATCCTATTAAACAAAAATAATTTACAACAAGTGCGATCAAATTTTTCGTTTGTTATTCTGCTATATACCTAAAATAAACTAACTTGGTTTTCGTAAAATAAACTCTCATAAATATGTATTAAAATTTACCTGTAACTATGATCACTTTTCCAGAGAACGACATGACAATAATCTAGCATGAACTGTTGGGTGGATGAATCTGTTAAACCGGCGTGAAACGTATGCTAAAACCTAAATAAACAGGCAAATTTGCAGATATTGCATAAATACAGATAATTAATGATTAATCCGGGATTACAATACAAATGTTTACAGTATTACATTGACTTGCACGGCACCTTTATCGGATTACGTCACAAATATAGGTTGTTGAATGGGTGGGTTTAAACTGTCAACTATAAGTTCATCAAGTTGGTATGTTTCTTTGTAGATGGACAGAAAATGGTATACTGAAATCCGAAAAAATAAACCATAAAGTCAGCATGTCGTATCGTCCATTGTGAAGTAACTAAAGCAGAAGAAAAATTGTTCTATAAAATTGTTTTCTATAACTTTTTTCTATTTTTTCTAATTTCTATAAAAAATTTCTATAAAAAACTTTTAATGAAGTTTTATTAAAACAAGCTTCTCCGTTGTTGATGTATATGTGCAATGATACCAATAGTTCTGATCGTATTGACTACAACACACATGGCCTCATCAAACCTGCGTTTTGCTTAACGCAAAAACGTACTCTACAAATCCCAATGTAAACAGAATTTAAAGCGTGGTGTGTCGCAACTACGAAAGTTACTATGTCGAAGTATATAAAAAGAAGTATCTAAAAAGTAAACGAAATTTAAACATTTCATTTTCAAGTTAGATATTGCCGTTTACATTTATAGGAGTGTAAATTGTAGCAGACCATAAAATTGACAGAAAGGCTGCTTTGTAATTTTTCCATTTATCTTGACGCATTAACAATTACTCAGGTTCTTATAAACAACGAACTTAAAAAATACTAAATTAGATACACACAAACTAAAAATATAACAATATTCTCTGCTATTCATTATTATATCTTTATCAAACCTCTTGTTTCAGCTGCGTGACTGTTTCGCGGAAATGTATTTCGTTCTTTGTTGACTATATAAAATACTACGTGTATCCTTTCAGCGATGGCAGGCCATTAAACACTCTTAGTTATGATACTTTACGCCAATGAATTGCATCCAAAACATAAACATACTTATGAGATGTTGTTTAAAAACTCCATATGTATCCTTTATTAAACGACTACCTACCATGACTAAGACCATCATTGAACCAGAAACTAAACTAGAGAGTGTCAACCACCTGTTTAACCACCACTATTTGTAAACCACATGTTGTATGCCATACATTTATGCTACAGGGTCCCTTATAACCACAACTTGTATTTTATACACTAAATATGTAGTTTGTTTTCCATGTGTATTTAAAAAAAGAATAAACGTCTTAAATTTACGAACATTTTCACCACAAATGTTTTAAATTAAACCTTCGTTTCAAGCGCTCTGAAGTGAAATGAAGCTAAATTGCCAAAACAGCCCGATTTAGTTTTTCAGAGAAATTTCCCTGGGATTAGTAGATAAGTTTGACAGGCATGGCATGTCGCCCCGACATTTACCAGAAGATATAATTGAATCGTAATAAAACTTAGACATTCGTAAGACAACATGGTTTAAATATGCTGAAATCAAAATGTTATGTGATATATCAAGGGGAATTCCCCTGGGACGTTACAAACTAAAACGGTATTTTTTTCTAAAAAAATTGACTTTTTTGGGCATAGCGCTTGAACGGCTATTACAATTTGAATCAGATTTTTTGAAATGTAAGTGCATTAGTTACTGATTTAACTCTTTAAAGAAATAAAAAAAAATTACCTAGGGAAATACCTTAAAAATAGGATTTTGTTCTCAAATCATGATTGTGACAAGCATGCCATGTCGCCCCGACATCTACCAAAAGTAGTAATGGAATCGCAATCAAAATTTGACATTTGTAAGAGAACATGGTGTAGATGTGCAGAAATCAAAATTTTGGGTAATCAATTTAGGGGAATTCCCCTGAGACGTTAAAATCCAAAAGTTTTTTTTACAATAAATTAGCTTTTTGTGGCATATAGCGCTTGAACGGCTGCTCTAACTTTGATCAGATTTGGTGAAATGTTAGACCATTAGACAGTATGCCAATTAAAAGATAAAAACATTAAGTTAGGGTAATTACGTTAAAAACGAAGTTATGTTCCTGAATTATGATTGTGATAGGCATTCCATATCGCACTAACATCTCCAACAAGGAGTCGACAAATTACAATAAAACTTTAAGAATTGTTACATAACATGGCCAACATATGTAAAAACAGAAACTCATCTACTAAACCTAGGGGAATTCCCTGAAACCATGTAAAACTAAATCGGGCTGTTTTGGAAATTTAGCTTTATTTCATAAAGGTTTAATTTAAAACATTTGAGGTAAAATGTTCATAAATTAACATATTCTTTTTTTAACTACACATTGAAAAGAAGTTTGGTTGGACAACTATGGGACCCATGCGTTTATGATTGCAGAAACAAACTACATACTCAGTGCATAAAATACAAATTGTGGTTAGGGACCCTGTAGCATGAATATATGGCATACAAAATGTGTTTTACAAATGGTGGTGGTTAAACACGTGGTTGACACTCTCTAGGTATATATATGAAGTTCAATAGTATTATTGGTTAAAGTTACTTTATTTATCATACTGTCTATTAACGCACTATATATACAGCGGTATTTAATTGGTATATAATTCTTAATAAATATTTCAGATCCCCTGGAATTCGGACGGTCCGAAAAATAATTTAGAAATATTTTCGAATTTGTCAGTCTTTCAATTTTCTCAGCACTGGAAACAGTCAACAATGGATTTCTTGCAGACACATGCAGTGACATTCGCGACTAATGTCATATGTTATGTTAAAATTGTTAAAGTGTGCAATTAATATGCGCACGGCTGTTCCCCTTTACTCCTGTCAAATTATTTCCTTTGCGAGTAATTTGAATTATCGAAAACGCGTTTTGGAATAAGGACCAAAATAAATCAATCGCCTGTTAGGGAGTGCGGCTCCAAGCATGTGTTTGATTGTATATTAGTTTAGAAAATACAATAAAGAAACCTTCTGAGACGGAGTCAATTTCGAGTCAGAATTAGTGCTAGGTTTACGCCCGCCAATCGGAGGTCAGAATTAGTGCTAGGTCTAAGCACGCCAATGGACCACAGAACACTTGATTCTCCTTCGTCAATACGGTGAGTATTTATATAATAAATCAGTTGCGAAATTTTGTTATTTAGTCCACTAATATTAATTGTTCCTTTTCTAAATAGTTTTTGTAATAATGTTTCCTTTTGTTTCTCCATATTGACGTTATGGTTTCAGAAAAAATTGGTTTGTTATTTTTCGTCTTTTAGTCGGCTATTATTGCGCGGCGAATAGGTTCGTCAGTGATCTCACTGACTGTGGGATGTGCATAAGTATACATGTAACCACCTAGCAAGTCTTGCTGACGTAAGCTTAAGGCGGTTCAAGGTTCTATTAAACAAATTTTCCTTCGAGTTTAGTTTTAAGTCCATATCACATAAAAAACAGATCATGTGATAAACGTTGTTGTACATTTAGTTAAAATATATCGTGTTCGTTAATTTTTGGTTTAACAGTGTTGTTTTCGCTTAGGTTATATCCATTTACTTTTAAATAAAGCTTTAGCGATTGTGTGTTTCATATTACATGTCGATATATTGCCCACAAATAATTGGACATGCAACGTATGCCTCATTTGCCATCACCAACAATATCCCAATAACAAAAAGAGTTTTCAAATAACGGAAACGAACCAGATGATTGGCGCCGGTTTGATTAGAAACAAATTGCCAACATAAGTTTATTTGAGTGTAGGGATTGGTAATCGGATATTTCGAAACGACAAGTTAAATTGCTTAACTAACAGTTATCGCATTTAAATAATGTGTTCATCTTATTTAACGTGTACATAAATGTACATTTTCGGCTAATTATTTCACTGGTTTTGATTCAACACTATTTTTTTTTATATAAAAGTAGATAAATCAAGAGGCCCCAACTATGAACGTTTGTTTAAATGAAAACTTAATTCGGGTCTAGCAAGTATGCACTTTTGTCTTGTTAAGAAATAATTCACAGCCATATATATTTACCCGTACACCATTTTACCATTGTACGGTTAATATAAAAATGCAAGCAAATTTTTAGTTTATATATTTAATAGCAAATCACCGAACAGAAAAAGACGGAAAAACGAACAGTCGTTAAAGCTTGCTTTAAAAAAATTAATAGAACCTAGGCGAAAACAACACTGTTGAACCAAAAATTAACGAACACGTCATAATTTATATTAATGTACAACAACGTTTATCACGTGATCGGTTTTATATGTAATATGGACTTAAAACTAAACTCAAAGGAAAATTTGTTTGAAAGAACTTTGGACTGCCTTAAGCTTACGTCAGAAAGACTTGCTAGGTGGTTACATGTATACTTATGCACAGCCCACTGCAAAATAACGGGTCTAAAATATATTGCCACATTGGCCACCTAAAATGTGGGCATATTGAATATTCATTTGCATTTTCACAGACAGTAAAACTTCAATCAATAAAATTGATGTTCGTTTCAGAAAACTTCCCATCCACATTTTACCGCGAAGTGAGTCTCCGCTTCGAAGAACGTCTTCTCCCTCAACACGGTAAATGGTTAAATACACAGCGAGACGCGTAGGTTTTCATCATACAATTGATACATTAGCAAGATGCAGAGCAAAGTTGTCTTTCTCGTCGTTCTTCTCGTGGTACAGTTGGTGTCATCCGATGCTGAAGTCGGAGACCTACAGATTAAGGCCGTGCCCGGCGAAGCTCCATGGGCCCCATGGAGAAAATGGAACCAACATGCTGGACAAGAAGTTTCCTTGGGTAAATGTTTTGTGTATATTCAGAGTATTGAGAGGTCGTCAAAATAACGCTTTGTGTTTGCAGAGGCGCTTGATTTAGCAGCAATTCAAGCGATCATGGAAATCGAATAAATACTGTTGCGTGTTGACCAGCTCATGTCTTTAAGTGAAGCAATAATAAAATCATTACGAAAAGTTTGCGTGTTGTGCCTCTCTTCCTAGGATACATGTAGTTATTTGCATTTAAGAAATCGGGAATTCTATGTATTTAAAGGTTTGTAGCATTTCGTATAGTATATATATTTTTTAATTTATGTCTAAAATTTTTTGTGTGTTTTAACGTCGTTATTTTTTGCGTTTCAAGTTTACCAACTCTCACGTGTTATTACTTGCTACGTAATTATCACCTTTTACGGCCCTTTGTATTTCATCTGGTTTAAATCATTAACATAGTTTTTTCACCTAATTCCCCACAGTCCCTATATATTATGGAAATTTGAATAGTATAAAATATAACCTACTAAATAACCTACAATAACGTACTCGAGATAACTTGCGTGATGCTAATAACGTACTAAGTAACTTGCATCGCGAACGTAACTTTATATTGAATGAGACGCAGAATACAACTAAACCGAATCAAGAGTTATAGACTTCGAGTTTGAGATTAAGACTTTATAAATCGTGGCTACCATAACATTTGGTGGGCGTTCTGTGGAAAGTAGACATTCCGCTGCGCAGCTCGCGAGAGACCGTTAGGCAGCCTACCGAACCAAGCTTAGCTAATGCCCGGTCAGCAATCAGCTACAAAAAAAACGCGAGCCCACAGGTTAATCTCGATTTTAACAAGACTCGGTTCACATACAATCGCAACGTTTTAAACACAACATATTAAAATAACTGACATCAACTCTGAAATACGGTATATATTTTTTCTTTTACTGATCTCTCATATTTTCTCTAGATTTTTTTACCAAAAAATTGGAATTGAATATCATATATGTATATATTCTAATATATCTATGCGATTAAACTCGACTAAGCGTTTTTTTGTGTTTATGGGGGGGGTAGGAGGAATCCAATATTTCAGTAAAAGAGAGTTTTTAGTCTCATTTGATCCAATACAAAAAAAAAACAATATGTTTATTTATTTTTAAATTCGCCATTATTAAACAATAGAAATTCTAATGTTGTCACGAATTTATTAATAATCTATGTAGCTTTCTTGACAGTCCAACCTTGATTCAACATGCTTTCTCCACCATCAACCTTTAAACATTGCCCAGTGACCATGCGTGCTTTATCCGATGCCAGGAAAACTATCGCATTAGCTATATCTTCAGGCATGCAGACAGATTTCATTGGCAAATTTGAGCTGCATTTTTCATAGTGTTGAAATACTTTTTCTTGGTCGAAGTTGTAATTTTGTTTCACTAAATTTGTTTTTGTCTCTCCAGGGCTGAAATTAAATATAAATAGTCTTAACTGTGCTCCTGTTTAATAAAGGGGCGGACTATACGTAACTTTCTCTCAGAATGAAAGATACATAGGGTATATTGGACCAGAGATAACAAGAGTTTGTTTGTATTGTGTGTTGAACAGACTATAAGGTAAAGCTACTTCAGGCCTTCATTGTTTTTTATAATAAGTTATATACGGCCACCTCCGTTATATTCAAGAGTTTTTACATTTTTAATGATATGTTTTAACGACTATTCGTTAAGTTTTATTTCATGCTTTTTTGTGTGGTTTGAACTATCAATAAATTAACTTAATCGAACCAATTAATTATACATGGTAACAATATAAAAAAACGTTTTACTTACTTTACAGCATTCACTCTTACGCCCTTGAAAGAGTATTCTAAAAGCAAATTAATCAAGAAATGGAACACTGGGAATATATATAAGCTACTTACCCAACGCGACCGTTTTGGTAAAGTGATCAATTGCCGACTTGGTCATGCTGTAAGCAAGCGAGTTTGGAAATAGACCCGTTGAGTTTATGCTTGATACATTGACGATGCAGCCTTGTTAAAGGAGAAAAATAATGCCAAAAAATATTACCTTGAAAAATAGTTGATAAAACAATATCTGCGATTACTCATGCTGTGCCAAAAAAATAAATTGTATATAAAGGAAGTTAGGAAGAATAATCACCATTTGTGAATGGGGTTGTGAGTTTATTGAATTGTGGGAAAACGTGTAAAATTATCTATAAATGTATGTCGTTTTTAACGGTCCATTTGTTTCAAGTATTAAAGTATCTTTTGTGTTTTATTACTTTGGAATTTGCAATAAACTAGGATACAAATTAAAATTTATTTTCTAAATTTATTTAAACCTTATTCTATTTTATTTTGAATTAAAGCACAAAACACTATAGAAAGATGTGGTTTTGGTGTAATAATATTATTCTAAGAAGTCTACTAAAAGGTACATAACAAATACCCTTGGTCGTTTCCAAATATGGTATTGCAGCTTGTGTGAGGAAAAACACATGCCTTGTGTTGATTTCAAAGAGTTCCGAAAACCGGTCTGGTGTCTCCTGCATAATTTAAAATGATTACGTCATTGATTTTTTATTTATTTGGAAATATTAAATTTGGCAGAATTACTTGATCGAGTCTTCTACTTTTTAGAATGCCAGCAATGTTACAAAGAACATTCAATTTTCCAAACTTTTCGGTGGTCTTTTGAATAATTTTCTTTACTTGCTCAAGATCTTTTAATTCAGCCACAATTTCTAAAATCTGAAAAAAAGATTTCGACGTGCCTTAGTCAAAATTTTATAATTTATAATGTATATAATAGAAATGCAATGGTGATAGAAAAGTCGGTTAAAATTGACTATACGAATAAGAGTAGCCTATCTTTAGTGTTCACATCCATCCACATGCTGAATAATGGATAGTAAAGTTTAGGGAATCGAAAAATGCAGTGCCAACACATCACGAACAATCATTAAATTAGCTTGCTCTCGTATAGGTTGATCTATTGCTTTGTGGTAATTATAATAACGCATTTCTGATCCAACAAATACATATCAATGCGATACAAGTCCTACACTTTTTGATTCTGATAAAATAAACAATTGTTACTTGATCTGCGCCTGCCTCCTTGCATTTTAAAGAAGTAACAGATAATGCTTCATCATCACGGTCAGTAAGGGCCAACGTTGCATTTAATTTGGCAAACTCTAAAGCTGTTGCCGCACCGATACCACTCGCTGCACCTAAATACAAATACACACATGGTATTATCGCCTGTCGCCCAGAAGACGTTTGTAATAGGAATGTCAACTTGTTTGTTTGAATCACGTTAACTCCAAAACATAACTTTTATTTATTTAATATAGATTTACACAATGAATTCCTTTAGTATAAATATACAACTCTTTTCTTACCTGTAAGAAGAATGACTTTATCAGTAAATGACATGTTGTTTAATCAAAGTTTTTAAGAAACGACAGTAAGTTACCTATACCTGTTCTGTTTCACAAATAGTTAGTTATCTATATAGTGTTCTACCAAAATGCACATTTGATTAACCAGGCATAGATTACCTTGTTGCTTCAAGCATGTGTATGTGCTTTCTTTGTATGCTTGTTATAAAAACACTTGTATGTTGCAGTCATTACAATCAATCGTGATGAGATTGTATATTAATACAAGCGCTAGGAAATGTGCCCAATTGGGATTTAACCATATTATTGCAATGCAAAAACGAGAAAATAACCAGACTTTCCGAATACAATTGCAACAATCGGTGTGAATGTTGTTTTAAAACATATCTTGCAGGCGACAGATAAAATCCCGGTAATTTCTTAAAAAATGGCGCATACATGTTTTCTTTAACCGCCCTATATAGCCTATAGGTGTTTAAAAACCAGTAAGTATCAACTACAACGATTTGGAAAACATTTTGAATGTACAGTATACAACTGTTACGCCCACCGATATAACTCTACGTTTTAAGAAAAATGCAGGTGCCAAAAAAATTAGCAAGAACGCGCAGTAAACAGATAAATAGTATGTTATTTGCCCCCATTTACTTGGTCTGCGGTCTGTTATTGAATTTTACCTGTCGGTAAAACAGTTTCACATCTTAAATTTAAACGTAAAAGTCTTGTATTTACGTATTGGTATGTCATATTTTCCTTACACCTATTTTTATATATTTGTTTTGGACTAACGTGACTGCACCGGCAGTTTACGATCCAGACAACATCGGAAGACTCTTTCTAATCTTATGTCTAAAACAATATCTAGAAATCGTGTGCTCGTCCGACCGGTTAGTCTGATGGTTTCGTGCGGAGCCTTTTAGCCAAAATGATGCAGGTATATATACAAAACTGGTCGCAAGCTGGTCGGTTGGGTCCCTGGGCACAGCTCTTAACGAAAATGTCTGAACCCAGCAGATTAATGGGTTCTACCAAATTGAAGGAATATCTCAATTATACAATACATGTAACAATAGCTCCGGTAACCCAACGGTGGACGCGAGGTGATCTGACGATTGCCCGTGTGTTAATCTCCTTGGTTTTCCCATTCACGGGGATAAACATGAATATCCTATTGCATTTGTCATCTATATATAACGACTCCCTAAAAGATACTGTCTGTAAAAAAACAATAAGTTTATGCTTTCGAGGCGCATTGTATGCTATTTAGACGTTGTAGACTAGACGACGGGTTAGGACTTAGCCCATTCATCGATGATAAAGCCTTGAATCCGGTACTTTCATTGATGCGGTATCGGAGTTAAAATTATAAATAAAAAACTACGTGCTAATCGCCTTACCATGTTAAATGTTAATAAAAAGTAGCCGCTCCAAAACTAATACCCATGAAATCCATCAATTAGCTTGGTGTGGTGGGTCGCCTTTCAGTCGAAGGTTTGCGGATTCGAAACTAGTCGCTAGCATGTCGGTTGGGTACTTGGACCAAGCACCTAGCGGACATTATCGGAACCCAGTAGAATAAAAGGTTCTATCATTTTAAAGAAAAATTTGATTATACACAACACAATACAATTGCTCCGGTTACCCACGGTGGATGCAAGATGATTGCCCTTGTGTTAACGCTCATTGCGTTTTTCCTTTAACGAGGATCAACATCAATATCCTATATTCTAGTTGTTTCCCATAGGCTTCAGGGATAATAATGAGTAACCTATTACCACGACCAGTACGTATTTCACATTAACCAAATTAAAAGAAATTGGTTAGTTACAAATGGCATTAAAATTTATAATTGTGGTAAAAATTTTCAATTGGACAATTCAAGAAATGTATGCAAGTTTATTGCGTTCAAGTAGAACAACTACTACAATTAAAGAAGAACTACTACATTTTTAAGCGTAAGAACTACTATAATTTCAGAAGGTAATTTGCATAACAAACAGTTCAATTTGTATTAGTAAGGCACGATTAAAAATATATGAAAATTACAGGTTAAAAGTAACAAGTGCATATATATGAATAACATTCATAACTATTAAAGTTAAAAAAATTAATAAATGTTAAAAAACAGTGGCATTTACAACTGCATTTGAATCGAGATAGAAATTTGACTAGTTCCATACAATTTTTTGTTATAATGCTAAAAAAGTTTGCATATCTAAATTATGGAATAGCCTATTGTACATACGAATTTGACATTTGTTCATTCTTATTCAATTAAAAAATTAGAATTTATACAGTTTTCAAGAACTTCAGAAATTAAATTAAGCTGACATTGCCTTAAATGGTCTTGGACAAAACCAAGATTGAACTGATTACCTTTGACAGAGTGGAGTTTGCAGATGACATGGTAAAAAAAATCAGGGGATGTTCCTGTAATCAATAAAATAATCAACTGCATATTAGAGATAAAAACTTTGTGTTTCCAGTATTAAAAAAGTGGATCTTGATAAAAAAAATTACACAATATAAATAATAATTTGTTTAAAATAATGTAATATTTGTTTTTTTTTCATTAAGTACTGCATAGGTGGCAGCTGGCAAAAGTACACTAGAAAAATGAATTCTCAATCACTAGTCCATGACCTGATATTTTGCTGGTTATTAAATTTTAGGAAATCTTTAACATTACACATTCTCAATAACCACAACCTTTTTAGATTTTTAGATAAATGTACCATTCATAAGTTTTGCTTCAAGTATGGTGGGCACAATAGAAGATATGGTTAAGACTCCTTTTGTTTTGTTCTAAATTTAAAGTTATTTACTTCAACATACTGTAATATATTTTCTTCCACATAAGTTTAACAGCCTAATGTTTAAACGAAAAACAAAAATTTGCCTACTTATTCGGCCCATTGAATAGTCACGTATTTCCTGATCCAACTGCAGTTCTGTCAATCCAGCATTTCTTCCAAATCGTCTTACATCATTGTGATCAAAACTACCAATCCTCTGATTAGAGTCCAAATTGCGAAAAAAATGCTTGATATGTTCAACTTCACCTGTTAAAATTATACAAAATGATTTATTTTAAAAAAACAAAAAACATACTTTAATGTTAAAAATAAGTACCTTGTTCATTCACACTAAATACTTATAATAATGATCAAATTTTGTAAGACACGGTTTGCAAAGTAAGCTCTACAGCTGCCTTTTAAAGAAAACTATGGCCCATTTCGCCATTTAGGATAGGATAGGATATTCATCTTTATCCCCGTGAATGGGAAAACCAAGGGGGTTAACACACGGGCAATCGTCAGATCACCTCGCGCCCATCGTCGGGTTACCGGAGCTATTGCAGTGTGTTGTATATGATAGACACGTTCCTTCAATTTGGTAGAACCCATTAATCCGCTGGGTTCGGGCAATGTCCGTAAAGTGCCTTGCCCAAGGACACAACCGACTAGCTAGCGACCAGTTTCGCACCTGCAACCTTTCGATTGAAAGGCGACGCACTTAACCGTTACACCAACGGGCCGGACAATTTTTTCAGTATAAGATACTTGTATGGTTTAATAGCTGTTGTTATGAATAATCTCAGATAAGGTGGCGTATTCACGTTTATCAATGCATAAAAAATGCAAAGGGGCGTTATTACATGAAAAATTGTTACCTGGTGATTAAGTATGGGAACTTTTTCACACATTAATCAACAGATTACCTTGTGCCTACCGTTGGGTTACTAAAACTTTTAAAGTGTGTTGTGTATGATTACGAAGTTTATTCACTTATGTTAAAACCCATTAAACCACTGGGTTTAAAAAATGTCCACTAGGTGCCCAAAAACACAACCAACTAGCTAACGACCAGTTTCAAATATGCAACCGTTTAACTGATAGGTGAACTAATGACCATCTATCGAGTTGGAATAGAATTATCTTTCTTACCAACAGGTTACCAGAACTTTTTTAGTGAGTTGTATACTTTGTTTGCAAATACAGTGGAGCCCCGCTTGACGACCACCTCGATAACACGACCACCTCATTACCAGGACCACTTCAGTGCGGTCCCAAATAATTTACTATGGTAATGCATTGCACACTGTTTCAATAACACGACCACCCCGGTTTCCAGACCAGGACCGCCATTTTTGGGTCCAAAACCTCAAATTTAACTCCGATAAAGCGACCACACGTACCCAATATTGTGCTTTTTGTCACCAAAATAATAAGTTTAAATTTCTTTTGTGATCAAAACAATAAGATTACATAAGCGCGTACACACACACAAAGAAAATTGTGGCAAACAGAACTGAATTTTATAAGATAAATTATAGAACTAATAGTTGTTTAAAATCATTTTGCAAAAATAATGGCATTTAGTAAATATTAAGTAAAAAGGCAGACGTTTTGGCTGCATATGACGACAACTTGCTTTAAAGCAAAATTCGCTAGCACGACCACCCTGCTAACGCGACCGCTTGATGACGGTCCCGTGGGTGGTCAGGTAAGCGGGGTTCCACTGTAATGACTATATTCATCAATGAGGAAAATATATGTAAAGCTATTTTTTTTGTTTAGCCCATTGTTCATACTGTCAAGTCATTGACATTAAAGCAATGTTAAGGTTTATTCTCGTAAGTCGAAAGGCTCAAGGGGCCTAATCACACACTCGGAATTATTGTATTACTTTACACCCATTGTAAGGTTTTTAAAGCTATTGCCATGTGTTGCTTAGTGCATTCCCCAAGGACATGTGTAATCTGTTAGTGGCCAGTATAGATCCCACAATCTTTCGTTTGCGTACAGACAACAACCTAAGATTTTAAAATGTATTATCTCAAAGTTACTTCCTTGCCCCACCAACTTTACAAAACAGCTGTGTCCATAAAATTGTTTTGTTTATATTAAAAGATCTGCATGTAAGTATTCAAATGTGCCAAAACACTACAACTTGATTAAAAATACAAAAAAGTATCCAGAATAAAATTGGTGTAAAATATATTTTACTTCGTATATTATCGCTAGTTGGCATCTGTGCATTGTTTGAAGATAATTCAGATTCAGTTTGAGAATTTATTCCAGTTGGTCTACTCATTGCACTGCTTTTTCAGTTGGGTTCATCACATTAGCTCTACTTTATTAAAAAGTTACCAAACACAACTGTAGATTAAATTTGAGTGCGTAAATTAATAGATATGTATCATTTGTACCAGTAGCCTACTGGTGCTGGTGGGATCCATGCTAAAAATACAATTTCATTATTACAGGGCTAACAGAGCCAGAGCCATCTCAGTTTGTTTAATGTCTAGTATAAAGCGATTTCTTTTAATTCTAAAACAAAACGAAATATACTAGGAAGAACTAATATATGTTGAATGCCACCCCCCCCCCCCCCACAAAAAAAAGGACTTTTAGGATGAGCAATGGAGTAGTTTCAAACACAATCTTTAGACTGACAGTCTATCATAAAATCCTGGTAAATATGGTTGTTGGAAACCAGGCCCTGGATAGTTAACGATAGTGTCTCTTGGCAAGATACTTATTGGAAATTTGACAAATCAAAAGGATTTCATATGTACAGAACTAGCTGCCAGTTTAAATTAGACAAATTTCGTAATGACAATCTGTTGCAACATCTTGGTTTGGAAGAGATAAATGCCATCAGCCAAAATGATCTTTAAACCATATGTTGGGTAGTCGATTCTTAGTTGTGTCCCTCGAGCAAGACACAATAACCAAGTGGATTGATGGGCCTAACCAGCAAAACAAAAACATTTAAATCAAATAACAGTACAACATGTGTACCGGTAGGACACAAAATTATTTTTTTATTTTAATAAATTCACAATGGCAAGTGTCATTTAAACAAAGAGTAGTTGTTGCATTGTGCCCAACATACAGTACTGTTTTAAATTTAATTCTTTATTCTTCTGGATTTAAAATGCCACTATTCTTATACGGGTGACTCTAAATACCCAGTGTGGGCAGTCTGTGGGCAGTGTGCAGGCAGTGTGGGCAGTGTGTAAGCAGTGTGGTCACACTTAAAACACTTACCCTACCTCTAACCCTAACTCTGGCACGCTGCCCACAGGACAACACTAAAATGAGGGGAAGCGGGAAGTAGGAAAACTGCTCACTAAAACTATGGAAATTAATTTTAACCCTGCTCTAAACACTAATATCAAACCCAGAACTAACCCTAACTCTAACCCCATGTTTAAAACTAACCCTAAAGCGCTAATCTTTATTTTAATGTGCAGTTTCCCTCCTTCCCGCTTTCCCTCCTTTTAGTTTTCCCCCTGCCCACACACTGCCTGTCCTGCCTACACACTGCCCACATTGGGTATTTAGAGGAACCTTTCTTATACAAGGAGACGCCACTTAAAGATAGAAAAGAGGGAATCTGCTAACTTTGGAAACTATTTTGAATCCTTCTCCAAACAATAATTTTAACCTAGGCCTAATATTTATCAACGGAAGGAAAGTCTGTAGATAAACATTTAACTTTGTCATAAATAACGGATTTTACCATATTTCCCACGCGTTATAAAAGCAGCAAGGTAAAAATATTTCTAATTTTTTTTAACTTATAACTAGTTCCTTATATTATGTAAATGTTATACCCTTCATACTCCTAAACGACGGAAAAATAAAACAACGGAAATTAAATACAAAGCTAATTAAAACCCCGTTAGGGGGAAGGGTAATATTTTTTGGTAGTAAATTTCTGTAGTTTTAAGCACATCGGCGCAATATTATGCACAAGGATTAGTTTTAATTTCTGTAGTTAGTCATTTCCGTCTTTCAGTTCCCTTTCGGATTTAAACCCCAGGGCTAAACACACTGCTCGTGAACGGAACTCATGCGGGACAATTTGAGCGTATTGCGGTATTAACACGCACGTTTCCTACCGATGTCACCAAAACTATTATATATGATTATATAAATTAACAAACTGCAAAAAAATGAATAAAATTATTACCCACTAAAATGGACACAAATGTTACAATTAAAGGTCCGAGTATTTCTTTGACAATTTTAAACAAGACAAAATATCTATATAAGCTGCAAGACAGATTCCACATTAATAAGAGAAGCTATGGAGATAGTAATTTGACAAACGACGGTGGTAACAGCATTAATGTTTACTCTTTACACCAACCACGCGTAATCTAACCGTCCTATTATCGCGTCATCAGTAGGTTGTCGGAGCTACTGAAGGTTATGACTCATTTATGAGAAGTATTATAACTATCGTTTTTATTGATACATTTAAAACACCTGAATCAAACAATGTGTATATTGCCTTGCCAGGTTAAAGATCGGGCCCAGCAGTGAGCTCTTCGTGATTTTAAAATATGGAATTACTATCCACATCACAATGTAACTTTATTAAGATAACGCAATTACACATGCAATATTCAGACTACATTTTGCCCAACTCTTGGCTTCCAGAGCTAATTGCAGAGTTATGTAATTTTTTTACTGTCAGATCTGATAATCCCCCGTGTTTAAGTAATGATAAGCAACTGCCCAAATATACAAATTAAAGCACTTAGGTTTAACCCAGGGCTCAAATTTAAATTACATATTTTTTATAAAAATTATAAAAAATAATTTTAAAATATCTTGTACCAAGAAAGTGAATTCTGACCAAAAACATTATTGCAATATTGGAATTAGAGTTGACCAAAATAAGCCAAAAAACATATTTTTTTTCGTTTTGTAAATATTTCTGGCAAAATACGTACCTGTTATATTTGAGTTACATAAAAGCACAAGCAAACTAATTTTACACTAAAAAATACTAAATCAAAAAAATGTTAAAAAAAACTTGGTCGAAGAAACAAATATAAACGTCCAGCCTTATAACTTGCTGGGTTAGTGCATCATCTTTTAATCACAGGGTGGAAGGTTCCAAAGTATTTGCTAGTTAAAAGGTTGTGTCTTCAGGCACAGCACCTAGCGAACTATGCCAGAACTTAGTAGATTAATGAGTTCTGCCAAAACTGAAAGAATACCTAAATCATAGACAACACTACAATTTAATCATGTAGAAGTATGTTGTGTATTATACCCTATTGTATAGCTGTTCAACGCTGAAACAACAGCATCAGCATATGCTTGTTTTATTGATTGCTTAACCACTTGCAATATAACACATTGTTCTCTGCTTGTAAAATATAAAACTAATTTGTCTTAGAGCAATTAAATTAATATTTTTATTGATTTTGTAATTTCAACGACCCTGTTAATAAGAGTGTGCTGAAATATAAATTAGTGGCTACTATTGTAGGTGTTCTTTAAGTTAAAAGTGAAAGCTTGTTCAATGTACAGCCCACTAAATATCCAGGTAGACTTACAATGAAATGTAACCTCCATGACGAACCACAAAAACGCCACAATGGCTATCAGACGGTTGGAACAAGAAAGTCTAACGGTTACCTCAGTGAGAACTTATCCTTACGTATTCACAAGGTGATCTAACTAACTTGTCAATATGATATTTCCTGTTGTCTTTTCCATTCACAGAGGTGAAATATGAATATACTAATGTTAGGAAGATGTCTAAATTACAGGAAAAAACTCCAATTGTTGGTACTTTAAATCTCCATTTTAAATATAATTAATAATTTGGTAATTCCAAAAATTGTATCAAAGAACACCAGTAACACACAGGTAATTGTAAGATTACACCCACTTTTGGGTTCTCGGATCTACTGCAGTGTGTTAAATATATATATAAAGATATTTTCCTAAAAAACAACCGTCTAGGTCAACGTTTCTCAAACTATGGGTCGCGTAAGGAATCTTGGTGGGTCGTTAAAAGTTATAGAAAGCTCTGAATAACTATACTGGCTATATTTTCTATACAAAAATCAAGGGGAAATTATCATAATTGTGACATCACACAATCTTGAATCGTGGCGTGATCCCAGAGGTGTGTTACTTTGCAACGATAGCGTAACCTAGAAACCAACAACAACTATATATAAAGTTAAGTGGGCCGCCATAAATCGTGGTAATTAATAGTGGGTCCCAACTCTAAAAAGTTTGAGAACCACTGGTCTAGGTAATGAGTAATCCGATAGGACAACATTATATATTCGATACCTGTAACATTATTGAAATTTTGCGGCTGAACATTGTCTGGTCTTGCTGTTAAATGTTTTTCATCGGGTCCATCATTTGATACTTTGTGTTCACTTGAAATGGATCCTAAAGAAACATCAAAAGTTATTTATTTTATCAACTTTAAAAAGTTATGATAACAATAAACACGAATGTCCTTCACTTTTTGGTGTAGTTTGATGACTGTTATATGCAGTTCCAGAACATCCACTGTATAATGCAACATCACCTGAAACAGGTTTTAAACAATATGATGACACCTCAAACAAAACAAAATGAAAACGTTTTTTTAATTTATTGGCAAAACTGAGTGCAAGCTTAACATGTGCTTTATATATTACAAATCAATTTGAACACAGGTTGGTCAATTCAGCTCACTATCCATTCTGAGTTACCAACCCCACCTTTACTTTAAACAGTTTAAAATAGAAAGGAGCATACACATAAGTTTCTGTCAAAAATATTTCAAACACACATACAAAAAAATCAAATCAAACACACATGAAAAGTAAAAACAATTAATTCAAGGCAATGACAATTTATACAACATTATTTGTACCTTCGCCTGCATTTATCTGTTCATGAGAGTGTGTAATTGCACCGACAAAGTGTTTTTTATCGTTCTTACTCATAGTTCCATTGTTTTCACTTGAAATAGATCCTAAAGAGTATCCACTAATATATAAATTATTTCATCAACAAAAAGGTCAAAAATAAAAAGTTTAATGTTTAATTTACAAACTCTTAATATATGCATTCTAAAGTGGTGAACCAGTAGATTCTTAGATTTTAGTTTTTCCAGGCGTTAAATTATTGGTCAGGTACATAGGATAGGATATTAATGTTTTATACCTGTTCGTCCTGTTAATTAAAAAACGCAAATGGTGATATCTCACAGACAATCGTCAGATTACTTCATACCCACTATCTGGTTACCTGAGTATTGTGTATGTTTAACACAATGTTATTTTAGTTTAACAAATTAAACCATTTAGATGAGGTAACCGCACCATTTGGCTAATTATACAACCACATATCAGAATGAGCTATTCTATAAACAAAACATTAGCCATAACCGCTGAAGTTTATGGAATACTTTAACCAAAGCCTGTCAAAGAGCTATCTACAGAATAAAAACAATAAGATTACCACCAGACTTGATGTTGTTTGGTTCATCAATGAATTGAGTGATGGAGTTTATACCTGATGCTGCATCACCTAACAGAGGACACAAAATACCAAAAATAAACACAGGAGTTAATAGTTCGAGGTAAAAATACTGTTTATATATGTTCCTGTGATATTATTTGGATGCTGAAAATTGCCTGTTATTGGTTCTGCATTGCATTTTTTATTAGTTTCATCATTTATTACTTTGTTTCCACTTGATGTAGATCCTAATCAAACATCAAAAGTAATTTATTCAATTAACTTTTAAAAAACTACTTTAAAAATATACAGAGTTCCGTCACCTTTTGGTGAAGGTAGATGTACGATATGTTCAGTTTCAGTAGCAAGAATTCCATTCATTAGTGCAACAAAACCTGAAAAAGGTTAAAAACAATATGACAGAACTTGAGATTCAGATAAAATACATTTTTTATGGTTATATCTAGGTGAAATCTCAAATGTGTTTTTCATAATATGACAGATAAATATTTGAACAAACAGCCAAGAATACACATTTTCTTTATACAGTTTAAAATAACAGAGTAGGATATACATAAGTAATGCCCTTCACAAAAATTAGAAGAAAAAAATACATGAAAATCAACCCTCATAAAACTATTAATGACAGGTCTTTTTAGATGCTTATTCATTGGTAAGGCACATACGTTAGGAGGATATTCATGTTTTATTTCTATTGATCAAAATGCAAATGGCGTTATCACACAGAAAACTGTTAGATTGTCTTATACTCATATCGGATTATTATGCAGATTTGCAACATTTCTGTTGTCATAGTTTTAACAAGTTAAACCAATGCATTGAGGTCACATCAGACCATTTGGATAAAGAAACAATGATATGCATGTTTATACCCATGAATGGAAAAATTTATGTTAACACACAGTAAATTACACCAAAGTTACATTAACACACGAGTATCATCAGGTTAAATGGGGCCCAGCGTCGGGTTACTGAAGTTATTGCTGTGTGTTGTGTATGATTGGGACATTTCTTGAATTTGGTAGAATCAATTAATCTACTAGATTCAGGCAATGTCCGCTAAATGCCTTGTCCAAGGATTAGCTACCACCCAGTTTTGATGCTGCAGCATTGCATTACTAACCAAGCTAATATGTTCAACATACAACCAAATATCAGCTGTTATATTATGAACATAACAGCCACTACCTGTAAAGTTTGATACGATTTAACACAAGTGTCTGTTAAAGAGTTATATACTACAATAAAAATAAAAACAATAAATCAAGAATTATTTTTTTAACCTACTTTCACTTCTTTTTAAGCACAATGGTTCACTAACGGCCTGGATTTCGTTTCGTTCATCAATACTTTGAATGGAATTTATATCTGATGCTACATCACCTTAAAGAAGAGACGGAAATCAATAATAAACATAGTAGTTTATTACTTGAGAAAACAACACTGTAATTGTAAGGCGTGTAGACTTTACAGTAAAGCATTTATTTATTCTGAGTAAGGTTTATATTCCAACTTATTTTTATTTATGCTTAAGTGAGAGAATTATTAAAAATCATTTGTAAATAAATAATTCTAAATAATTTATAATAAAATGCCATTAAAAGCATATCTTTTGCCTTTAGGAAATTAAATGCATTTACCAAACTGTTTTAAAAGTTATTACTACTGGTTAAAATTGTTGCCAAATTACACAACTGGCAAAGTCAGTGGGGGGCTTTAATTTAATAACCCGTTGACTGCTTAGACGATGTCCACACTGATTAAGCTTACCGACCACATAAAAAATAAAAAATGTTCACCACTAGGGTAATCCAACAAAAATGGATTACTGTAAATCAGCATAGTACCAGCTCTAAAAAACACAAATTACACATGTGCATTTTGAAATTCTATAAAACGCACAGAGATGGGCAACTTGTTATTTTTAGTTTTGTAATGTGGAGGTTCCTATGGTGTTAAATCAACTTATTAATTCACTTCATAAAAGCGACTTGTGTTCAATGTAAAACGACACAATAAACTAAATAAGGGCAGTTTTTGATAAAACAACTCTTCGGCTTAAATTATATGCCGAACCCCACTGGGCTACGATGGCATACAAAAATCTATTGACAACTTGTGATTGGTATTTTTACCTGAATTTCCATCACTTGTTGGTGAGTTATCCAATATAGTGGGTTGGTCGCCACTGGGTGCTGCACCGACATCTGAGAAAAATAAAATATGTAAAGAAATATACGATAGCACTTGGTACATGGTAACATTAAAATATTTTTACAAATAAACTATTTGGTCTGTTGCAAGCAAAACCTTTCTTATGTATTGTACTTTTTTATTTCTTTTAAGTGTCCAGCTGTTCAATAAATGTTGTAAGAGTGAATAATAATTACTTATAGCTTACATATTTTTTTGGATTTCATGGGGTAAATTGGGCTATTAATAGTCTATTACATTTTTATTTAATTTTACACATCTACAACTTGCATTAAAAAAGAGTAAACAATCTATTTAAGCTGAAGACATTTATAACAAAAATTATGTGGCACAAAAGTGTAAAAATAGCAATTCTCCTTTATTTACTGTCAGAGTGTGTCGGCAATTTAGGGTGTTTACCCTAAGCTTTCCTACGGATTTTTATACATATAAACAAAAAACTTTAAAATGTTTCAAATCGATTGGCCATTTTTTAACAGATTAAGGTGATATTGAGTTTCTGGATTTCAAAATAGACTGTTTGCCGGTTTAAGTCAAATTTTGTTTCTGGAGATTTTCAGGAAATTGACAGAAGATGGGCACGGAATAACACAGCTGTTTTTTGCCATTGTGACATTTTTTACAACCATTTATACACGTGGTCATAGCGCATTATTATTTCTGCAGCTTATATTTTAGCGGAAGCCTTAGAATTCGGAAGGAACCCATATTTATTGGTTTCACCTGGATTTGTACCACTTGATGAAAGTAAGGGTCTGCCAGGATTTTTATCTTCACCTAAAAAAAAGTAATAGAAAATTGGATGGTTAGCTTTTTAAAATGTAAAAGAGAAAACTGGCCATCTTGTCAGGTATTTTACCAGTATTATATTAAATGGTCAGCCAAGGGGTGTTAAAATGAATCCAGCTACTAGTCCGTTGATTGCTTAATTGTGTTATTTAGCCAAGAACTAATATTGTCAGACTCAAAACCAAGTGGTTAACTGGGTTAAACACAACTGTAACACGTCATTTTTATTCTGAGTTTATTATCCAATTGTAGCAATTATTACAGTGTCTTGTATATGATTATGAAATTAAGAGGTTCCTATGGTGTTAAATCAACTCATTAATTCACCTTATAAAAGCGACTTGTGTTCAATGTAAAACGACACAATAAACTAAATAAGGGCAGTTTTTGATAAAACAACTCTTCGGCTTAAATTATATGCCGAACCCCACTGGGCTACGGTGGCATACAAAAATCTATTGACAACTTGTGATTGGTATTTTTACCTAAATTTCCATCACCTGTTGGTGAGTTATTCGATATAGTGGGTTGGTCGCCACTGGGTGCTGCACCGACATTTGAGAAAAATAAAATATGTAAAGAAATATACGATAGCACTTAGTACATGGTAACATTAAAATATTTTTACAAATAAACTATTTGGTCTGTTGCAAGCAAAACCTTTCTTATGTATTATACTTTTTTATTTCTTTTAAGTGTCCAGTTGTTTAATAAATGTCGTAAGAGTGAATAATAATTACCTATAGCTTACATATTTTTTTGGATTTCATGGGGTAAATTGGGTTATTAAGAGTCTATTACATTTTTATTTAATTTTACACATCTACAACTTGCATTAAAAAAGAGTAAACAATCTATTTAAGCTGAAAACATTTATAACAAAAATTATGTGGCACAAAAGTGTAAAAATAGCAATCCTCCTTTATTTACTGTCAGAGTGTGTCGGTAATTTAGGGTGTTTACCCTAAGCTTTCCTACGGATTTTTATACATATAAACAAAAAACTTAAAAATGTTTCAAATCGATTGGCCATTTTTTTACAGATTAAGGTGGTATTGAGTTTCTGGATTTCAAAATGGACTGTTTGCCGGTTTAAGTCAAATTTGGTTTCTGGAGATTTTCAGGAAATGGACGGAAGATGGGCACGGAATAACACAACTGTTTTTTTGCCGTTTTGACATTTTTTCCAACCATTCATACACGTGGTCATAGCGCATTATTATTTGTGCAGTTTATATTTTAGCGGAAGCCTTAGAATTCGGAATGAACCCATATTTATAAGTTTCACCTGGATTTGTACCACTTGATGAAAGTAAGGGTCTGCCGGGATTTTCATCTTCACCTAAAAAAAAGTAATAGAAAATTGGATGGTTAGCTTTTTAAAATGTAAAAGAGAAAACTGGTCATCTTGTCAGGTATTTTACCAGTATTATATTAAATGGTCAGCCAAAGGGTGTTGGAATAAATTCAGTCACTAGACAGTTGATTGCTTGATTGTTTTATTTAGAAAAGCACTAATATTGTCAGACTCAGAACCAAGTGGTTAACTGGGTTAAACACAACTGTAACACGTCATTTTTATTCCGAGTTTATTATCCAATTGTAGCAATTATTACAGTGTCTTGTATATGATTATGAAATTAAGAGGTTCCTATGGTGTTAAATCAACTCATTAATTCACCTTATAAAAGCGACTTGTGTTCAATGTAAAACGACACAATAAACTAAATAAGGGCAGTTTTTTATAAAACAACTCTTCGGCTTAAATTATATGCACAACCCCACTGGGCTACGGTGGCATACAAAAATCTATTGACAACTTGTGATTGGTATTTTTACCTAAATTTCCATCACCTGTTGGTGAGTTATTCGATATAGTGGGTTGGTCGCCACTGGGTGCTGCACCGACATCTGAGAAAAATAAAATATGTGAAGAAATATACGATAGCACTTAGTATATGGTAACATTAAAATATTTTTACAAATAAACTATTTGGTCTGTTGCAAGCAAAACCTTTCTTATGTATTGTACTTTTTTATTTCTTTTAAGTGTCCAGTTGTTTAATAAATGTTGTAATAGTGAATAATAATTACTTATAGCTTACATATTTTCTTGGATTTCATGGGGTAAATTGGGTTATTAAGAGTCTATTACATTTTTAGTTAATTTTACACATCTACAACTTGCATTATTAATTAGAGTAAATAATCTCTTTAAGCTGAAGACATATAACAAAAAGTGGCACAAAAGTGTGAAAATAGCCATCCTCCTTTATTTACTGTCAGAGTGTGTCGGCAATTTAGGGTGTTTACCCTAAGCTTTCCTCCAGATTTTTATACATATAAACA